>OY735236.1:32241356-32268856 GCA_963457665.1 Thysanoteuthis rhombus | reverse complement strand
GTCTAGGAAGAAAAGTTTTCTAGGGATCTTTTTAAAAAATTTTTGCAATGTAATTTTATACTAATTTGTCTCTGGCAACTTTCATGCATGTTTCTCGAAAATTCAGACTTTTTTTAGTGATCACTGCCCAACAAAAGGCGAGAGAAGTGACTCAATCATTGATCGTCCCTTTTTCTTTTTTTTCAACTCTGTAACCAACTGCCAAAGGTCATTGGTGACGTGACAGTTTCTATTGGATGACTAACCAGCCCTGTTGCCCAAAAGGTGGATATTTACGTCAATCTAATATATCGAGAGAAAGAGAGAGTGGAAGTGAGTGAGGTAGATCAAAGATAGGTAATGCACAGTCAGACTGATTGATTGAGTGACAGGCAGGTATGCAGAAATGTGAGTACTATGTTGTAACAGCACAAGAAAACCAGTAGCAGAATTTATATTTCCAGGACTCATATTGTTCTCGATGAAATTTCTTGACCGCATTAATAATATGCAGAATGCGTAGAGAATAACAAGGAGAATCATTTTGACTGACGAGGAATATCCAATTATGTTTAATTTTTAGCTGGAACACGGAACCTAACACGGAGACGGACTTGCAAATTTAGAACCATGCAACGTGCACATGAAAGAATTATGCTCAACTTATTCATATCATTAGTGATCAATTGGTGATAATTAGTGATTAGTGTTAATCAATATTATCATCAATTTTTTGTTGCTATCTACCTACATTTTATATTATACGATCAGAGTATTTTCCTCATCTATGTGGGTTTTTTTCAAAACGTTTTGGCTGTGTACCTACCATCCTTCCACAGTGGTTGTTAGTTCTAAAAAGTGGGAACACTAAACGAAGTGCATACTCGGTCAGACTGGATATCTTGATTTTTGTATATCCGAGCCGTGTGATGGTATTTCCAAATTCCCTACTTTTCAGAGGGTAATATACTTTTTGCTAGCGAATTAATCAGACCATATCCTACCTAATGATTAATACACCCGTCTATAAAAATTCAGACAAATCACTATTTAGCTTCATCTTGACTGTAGTTGCTTTTAATCAAAACTAAACTCAGGCTGGATTCTATTCAGCTGTGAGTAAATAAGTTGACAAAGTGGATTGGAATGAAAAATAAGTTCCAGGTGAGAATCGAATTCATGACCTTCTATGTCTGAGAGTAGCTCACTTGACACGCAACCACTCTTACCACTGAGCTACTGGAATTAAGAGGCCAGCATGAGCCAAAAATCAATAATTACAAGCAGAATAATAACGATAATCATATTTTGTTTACCTTTTGCTACTACAGGTATTACTATAGATATTATGAGTGTTGCTGTCCAGAAGAGTTAACCATGCTTTAACCAAGCTAAGATTATCAGGGTTGCCAATTCGGCTACTTTGGTGCTAGATCTAGCTATTTTGTACTTTTCTGAATATTTTTGGGTCCTCTATCTAGCCATCATATACTGCAACCTGTGCTTTAACGAACTGCATTATAACGGGGGGGGGGGGCGCTGTATTTCTGGATTTCTTTACCTTATTAGAGAGATGAAGAAAAGAGTGAGACTGAATGAAAATATTTTTTTTTTCCTCTTTCTATTTTCTCTCTCTGTCTTCGAATGTCTTTTTCTTCTTCTTTTTTTCCTTTCTACCATACCTTTCCCTCATTCCTCTCTTTCACTTTTATTTCTCCGTCCCGTAATCCCCCCACTCCAGGCTCTTCTATGATTTTTCTCTCATCCTTTCTCCTTCTTTCCTTCTTTTTTACATTTTCACCTCATTCTTCTTTTTCTTCTGCTTCTATTTCTTTTTCTTTTGCTTAATAATAATCTTTCCCTCAACTTCCCCTGGAGCTCCTCTCTCTTCTTTCCATCCTCCTCTCTCTTTTTTGCTTACTCCTTCCTTGTTTCCTTCTTCTTCTTCTTCCTTCCAGCCTTCTCTATCACCGTTTCTCCCCCCTGTACATTGCTCTCCCTCATTTCCCTTCTCATTCTTTCTTCTTTTCCTCCTCCTTTCTTCTTCTTCTTTATAATTTCCCATCCTTCCCTTACTCTCAGGCTTCTCTTTTTCTTTCTTTCTTTCTTTTTTTCCTTCTCTCTTTTGCCATTTTCATATTTTTCCCTCATTTCCCCTCTTCTTCTTCTTCTTTTTCTTCTGCTCTATTTTCATATTCCTCCTTCATCTCCTTTTTCGTCTTATTCTTCTCCATTTTCATACTTCTTCATCTTCTTCTTCGTATTCATATTTCTTCTTCTTCTTTGTCTTCTTCTTCATCTTCTTTTTTGTCTTCATATTTCTTCTTCTTCTTCTTCTTCTTCTTCTCCTTCTTCTTCTCCTTTTTCTTCTTGTTCTTTGTCATCTTCTTCTTCTTCTTCTTCTTCTTCTTCTTCTTCTCCTTCTTCTTCTTCTTCTTTGTCATCTTCTTCTTCTTCTTCTTCTTCTTCCCTCCATTCACACTATCTCCCCTCTCCCTTCCTCCCTCTCCCTGCCATCCATCTATTTGGACACAAATATAGAACAAATCGATTCTTTTAATAATGAGGTGAGCATTGATCTTGAAATGCCCAAAACACACTTTCAAGTGTTTAAGATTTGTGACAACCATCACTGGTAGTGGCAATACCATTAGCAGCAGGTGCAGCGTGTGCATAGGCAGGGGTGGGGATGGACGGACGATAGTAGTTGCAATCATGTTCACGTTGGTAGGATTTCTGCAGAAGTAGTTCACTACTAATACAGAGAATTATCCTCGCAGAAATGCATAAACACTGATGGAAACAGGTTTCCGAACTAGGAATGCTGTAAAGCTTTATGCTCAGGGATTACAGACTGGTCCATCTAGTATGAGCCGAATGAACTTGCGCAGCTGGGGATTCTGGGGTACTGTTAGTCGCCATAGGTAATTTCTTAAAATCTGGACAATTTTTTAGCCTGATTGAGACTTTATGAATTATGAATATAATAAGTAAGTAAATGTAGGACCAGTGGGGGAGGCGTGGGTTGTTGTCATCAACCTCCTTCCTGAACTATCTCTTTTCTCAGGATATTTGGAATTTTGGTGATCTTTTGTACTAATATGGTTCATTGTTCATTTTGAATCTCCCGTATTATTGAATGTGAGGTCTAAGCCTACAAATCCATTGTGATCTTCTTGAGATATTGTATGCACATAAATAAGTGTATGCCCAAATGTATGAAAAAGGAAAACGAAAGAAATATTCCTAGATCCGCCCCCAAATTTAGCTAACTCTTCCCCACCCCATTGACTTCCTTTTCAGCAAAGTTTCATTGAAATTAATCGATTATTTTTAGGTGATATTTCATAGACAGACAGATGTTTTATTAGAAGAAAGAATCACCAAGAAACTATATTGAAACTCTCCCAGGCATCCATCTTGGTGTCACTCCCTCTGAAGGTATTGACCAGGGCGGACCGCCCCCTTCGCTTGGTCTGCTTCTTCACAGTTCCCCGGCCCCATCCCCCATTCACTGCACAGAAGCATTGGAAACTTGCAATATTCAAAGTAACCCAAGCATCTAATGAATTTCAAATTCAAAAAAAAATTTTTGAAATACATGCAGAAGGCAAAATGTGATATTGCTGGGCCCAGTGCATAACATTTCGGGGGGGGGGGGGCTTCTATATTTATACTTAACTATTGTTTTTGATCAAACAAATAAAAAAATAGAACAACAAAATCAACTTCAATAGTACAGGTCTGGTCAATCAATAGAAACTGTCATGCAATGTCAGCATGCCAACACCTGGGTGATCAATCGAAAAATAGAAAAGGGGGTGATTAATCAAGTCCAAATTTTCAAAAGACAAGCGTGGATACTTCCAGGCACTAACTAAGAGACCAATTTGGTGCAAGTTTACATTGTAAATTGAATCCCTCTAAAAAAAAAACAACAAGGGCAGTTAAAAAAACAAAACAAAAATTTCTAGATAGAATGAGGAGTAGATGTTTAAATTTTTAGCCCTTTAGCTCCACTGGTGAGGCCTGCTCACATAATATATCCAAAAGTACATAGTCAGCTAGCCAGACCAACTTTGAAACTGGAGAAACTCAAGTTCACAGTTTTCGTTGAAGGTTTCTAATCTTCATGGAATTGTGAAGCTTGAATTATTGTCAAGTCCTTTATAGATCATTATTAATAAATCCTCAATCAAATTTAATCAAGATGTTTTACTTCATAACCTGCAAAAGAAATCAAAGATTTTTTTCGAGACCTATTTTTGAGGGGCCCCCGAAAATCATGGGGCCCTGTGCAGCTGCACTGTTGGCCGAAGTTCGAGTAAGACCCTGACTATATTTGAGAATTTACTTTGAAGAACTCAGAAAGCACATGCCTCGGCCAACGCCATTGTCTGCCAGGGGTAGTAATTGTGTATGGATTTGCCCCTGAATTTAATCAATTCTTTCAAGGCCTAAGGCTAAAGCTTCCACAAAATTTGATTGAAATTCATTGAGAACTTTTACTGATATCAAGTAGATAGACATGAAATTTTGGTGAAATTATGTTGAGTGTATATATCAGTACAACTGGTAATTGTGCTCAGATCCACAATCTAATTGAATCATTCCTCTCATAGTATACTGACGATCCTGCGACAAATTTATCTGGAGGGGGAAATATTTGAAAAACCTAGAGAAAATGTAGTTTTGTTTTTACATATTAAGGCATCATCAGTTGCAGTGGCAGCAGCCTTTTAGCATCCATCATTCAAAACTTTCCCCAAGATTCACCAGATCTCTCAGTCATGGGTGTTATGAAGCCAGTACTTCCGGAACTTATTTAGTTTGTTACACAATCTTATATTTTGTGAGCCCTATTTTTGCATGTGATCTCTGAGGATCCGTGTTGAAAGTCATGATGTCCTGCAGTTGTCTGTCATTCTCGCATCATGACCAGCCCATTGCCATTTGAGATTTCTTACAGATTCTTTTATAATTTGGACTGTTGTCTTTCCTCTCATATATTGACTGTCTTGTGATCTCTCCATGTTATATTGAGCATGATTCTATCATGTACACGTTGCTTGGTTCTCAGCATGAGGGTGAATCTTTTCACAAATTTTCATGTTTCAGCTCTATTGGTGACTATCAGGATGATCTATGGGTTGTTTACCCTTCTTCTTAGGACAAGTGGGATTTTCTCATTCTTGTTCTGTTTTTCCTCTTATATACTGTGCTGTCTTGTGATCTCTTCATGTGAGGTTGAGCATGATTCTCTCTTGTACGTGTTGCATTGTTCTCAGTTTGACGGTCAGTTTCTTGGTTAGGTTTCATGTTTCAGCTCCATAGGTGACTAACAGGAAGATCCATCGGTTGTATCCCTTTCTTATTAGCACTAGCAAGATTTTCTTGCTCTGGAAGCTTGAGTTCTTGCAGAAAGCTTGCAAACCTAAAATTCTTCTTCTCTTGATTTCTTCTTTTTTTTTTTGTTGCCCTAGGTAGATATAGTGGTCTACTTTCTCCAGTTCTGTGAATAATAAGGAATAAATGTTTAAATTTTCATCCCTCTATTGCCATAGATACATACATACATATATACCTACATACGTACATACATACATATCCAGATCAACTTGAAAACTAAAGAAATCTATGTTGACAGTTTTTTTAATTAAAAACTCTATCCTAGATAGAGTTATCTTATAGAGAATTATCTAACAGAGTCTTTTCATAGTCATGTATAATTTTGGGAGATCAGCTTTTGATACCACAGAAAAACGATATTGAAGTGTGTGTGGATAAAAGCAGCCCCCCCGCCCACCTCAACTTTATGTTTTTAGGATTTCTCTCTCTCTACAGATGAGAGGCTGAGATATGATCCATTTATTCAGTGAATTCGCTGAGTGAAAGTGGTTTTTGAATTCATCTGGCTTGCTCAATGATTCAAGGGGACAAGCTGTTTTGTATTCACCGGAAACAGTTCTTAATACAGGGAATTATACTCATTGAAATATTTCAAGTCCAGACCCCTGCCCCATCGAATTCTTAAAGACTGATCTTCGTAATTCATGCAGAACTAAATGAGAAAACAGAGGGGTGAATGTAGGGTTTGGCTAGTCAGGCAGGAAGACAGAAATGTAAAAAGGTGAGGTCATCTCACTAGAAGGTTACATTTTGACAAAACTTAAATGCAACTGATACTAACTGGTATTGCATATTCGGGGCTTTTCGCTATAGATTGAGTGCATTTCTTATTCTTGCAGTGCAAAATCCAATGAGCCGTGCCTTTTCTAACACACTTTTCTGCCATTTCTTTAGCAGTTTTTGATAATTTTCGGCAATTTTCTAGCCATTCTTTGTCAATCAAGTGGTCATAAAATGTCCCGAAATGTTCTAGTGCTTTTTAGTATTTTTCGAAGGTTGATTTAGCACAAAAAAATTTTTAAGTTGGCAACGATGCCTGAAACCTCAGAAAATTTTTGACCTGGTTGCACTACTGATTGTTAATAATTCAAACAACTAATCAGTGGTAAATTAACCATTTAGCTGAGTTGGCTTGAACCCGGAAATGAGGGGTCTCAAGTGTGAAAAAAATGGTTAGACGGTACAAAAAATGATTGAATTGAGTGTACAAGTCCATAATTGGTAGGCTGTCAAACGGCAGTCATAGTCTGGAGTTGAATTTTGTTTTATCTCTGTCCCAAGAACAAAATCAGCAAGAACAATCCTCACCAAATTTGGGGAAGTAAACCCTAATCCTCGCCTATCATGATTTGAAGATCATGACCGACTGATTAGTGGGCTAGTCTCTTACTAACTGAGCTAGTTTACAAATCTTACGTATGTATAAAAATTTGTGTTATAAGCAAGGGCTTAGTTCTATTCTGATGAATAAATACATCTATGAAAGTAACATTTTCTTACAGCGATTTGATATCATGACCGAGTGATTGATAGTTGGCTCTCTGACCAACAGAGCCAAATTGACAAGTCTCTCATATCAACTTAATTCATTTTACAGATACTCAGTTTTGTTTTTTTTTTTGATATCTTGATGAGGATGATCTGAATGTGTCTTTATGTACATAGGAGATTTGCTTTCGAACCTGTAGAAAAAAGGCCTAGTCAGTCATTTGATGTAAACCATCGCGTTACCCATGTCTTTTGGCAGCATACCATGTTGGGGGTGATCTATTAAAAAATTGGAAGAAGGGTGATCAGTGAATGAGTTACTTCTATTGATTTCTTCTGGGCAGTGGTCCCTTAAAACCCCAAACTTTGCGAGAACAAATTTGAATGCTCTCGGACGCGAACAAAATAACCTATATAGTTTAAACCTACATTGCAAATTGTACCTTCCACAAGAAAATTCCTTTTCCAAAAAACAAACTTCTTCCCTATATATAATAAAGAGTGAATGTTGGAATTTTCAGACCTATAACTGCATTAGTGTGGTCCGTATGCCTGACACTTACATAGATAGCCAGGAAGCTTAGAAACTGGTGAAACTGAAGTTGACAGTTTTGGTTGACGGTTTTTAATTAGAGTTAGTAGACACCCTCCCAACTATAGACAAGAAAGTATGACACGGTCTACTTATTTAGTGAGTTTGCTTAAGTGGTCTTCGCATTCATGTGTTCTGCTTGTTAAATAGTGGGGACAAGTTGTTTTTGTATACACAGGAAGCAGATTTCTATCAAATTAGTATATACAGGATACTGTACATAAATATTAGGATTGTGTTTTCTATATATATATATTTATATATATTTATTTATTTACATCCAAAATATATATATAAATGTAAAAATGAATATTTATGAATAAATAAATACATGAAGGAATCTATTGATATGCATAAATGAATAATATATACATATATGTATATATATATTTATATGCATATATATATACATATATATACATGTGTATATATATACGTGTATATATATATACATATATATATATATATATATATATATGTATGTGAACGAATAAATAGACATATATGTATGTGTACGTATATGTACATACATTTGTGTATGTACATAATTGTATAAATATATAGAGATACATATATATATATACATACATACATACATATATGTATATGTATATATGGATAAATATTTATTGATATATGTATACGTTTTATATTTATAAACAGACCGCTGTATTTGTTTCTATTTCTATTTATATCCTCTGTATTTACAAAGCATATTCACACACACACACACACACACACACACACACACATACACTCACGTAAATATGTATATACATCTATTTTATATATATATATGTATATTTTATATGTTTACAGATAACAAAAAGCACTCACGCAAATATATATATATAATATATATATATATATATATATATATATATATATATATATATATATATGTTTATATTTTCACACATACTTTGGTCATCTTTATCTCGGCTATATTTAAAATTTTTAAGTATGTCTGAATATAGACTGTTATTTTGAGTTGAGGCTATGCTGTTACTTGCCAAAGCACTTGTAATGTGTGGGTGTTGTATATTTCCTTATTATTAAATCTGGTTTTGCACCCTGTTCTGTTTATACAAACACCTACAAGGTTCGACCCCAACCTCCTTCAGATAAGTGCACAAGAACAGTTATTCATCAACATCTATGTACATACACGTCTGCTTTCAAAGTGAGCTTTGTGCAAACAGTCATTCTGACTCTACAGGTCTGCTTCTGTTTACAAAGATCGCTGGCATCTTCGTTGCGGTCTCAAAGATATTACTGCAGATTATAAACTCAGATTCAATATCGTAAATGGCGAATGTTCCAGAGCAGCGGGTTCTGAACTCACGGCATTTTGATATATTGTGCGTTTAAAGATAGATATTGTATTTTTCTTTCTTTTTTCAAGTTTCTGAATGATGCCTTGATTAAATCTGTTCTTTCCGATCTCATTGTGACTAGTACAACGACAAAATAAGATGTATATTTCTTTCAGTAGATTTTAACATAAAGTAAAATGTATCATTTCTATCAATATTAGGACCTTTGACCCTTGAAGTGTGGGGAAGTAATGAACTGAACCCTTTATTAAATAAGGGTTTTGTTCGTTACTTCCCCACACCTACCAGATGATACCTGATGAAGGCCGTAGAGTACAATGGCCGAAACATTGTATGAAAAACAACCAAGATGAGGATGGTCCGAATATTAATAGAAATGATAATAATACCTCATCTCAAAAATTCAGAGATATACTAACTAAAATGTATGTTTAAAAATACTTCAAAATTAGGATGAGATCATTATCATCTTAATACCATCCATCATCGAACATAGACTTCCCCCCAGGATCCGCCATACCTCTCAATCATTGGAGTCCTAATACTTACTGCACTTGTCTAGTTTTTCCAATCATCTTATATTTTGCTGGCCTCAGTTTCGCATATGATCTCTCCTACATAACCTGCCCATTGTCATTTGAGATACCTCTCAATCATTAGGGTCCTAATATTTTTTGCACTTGTCTAATTTTGCTTGTCATCTTATATTTTGCTGGCCACAGTTTCGCATATTATCTCTCTTGCATAACCTGCCCATTGTCATTTGAGATACCTCTCAATCATTTGTGTCCTAATACTTTCTGCACTTGTTTAGTTTTTCCCGTTATCTTATATTTTTCTGGCCACAGTTTTACAAATGATCTCTGCTACATAACCAGCCCACTGTCATTTGAGTTCTTTTATCAACCCAAAGCTGGCCAATGTAGACTGATTCTTCCCCTGATTTTCTTCTTCTCTTAGGGTTTCATGGGGATTTGGTGTCCTAAGTAGATGCAATGGTCTAGTATCTTTGGCTCAGCATTTTCAATTCCAATTGTTAGAAGGAACACCATCAGAGATATTCAGGCCACAAATCAAATCCATATAAGAAGTGACCACAAAATGATAAGATATAAAGTACAAATTAACTCTAATAAAAATCAATAAAATACTTGTAAAATGCTAATAATGGCAAAATTATTCATGGGATAAGTTTGTGAGTTCCCAAGGAGAGTACTTCGGAATCGACTAAGGGACTATCGCCATTGGTAGGTAATTTTTTGTTATCATCAAATAGCTGGATACTTTGTGGACTGACAGCTTTTGTAGTTAAGTGACCCTTGTGCAAACATTTTCTTTAACAGTAAAAGTCAGTTTTTGTTTGTGTTGATCGCTTGATAGCTTCATTTCTGTCACAAAGATACGACTTGGGATAATAAACATCATTCAATTCCGTTGTTATGTATGAAATATTATTTTTTGAATCGTAAGATGAAGGATGATTTATGCAACAAGAAAAGTTGATATTTAATCAGAATATGACCCTATTTGAAGCAGTCACCCTTTCCCATGACCCTTCTGACAATAGTATAACATCTTGTTATAATCATTTAGGTTTGGTGGTTACAAATTCCCTAAAAAACAAATTATTGCTTCCCTATCATTGAACTTTTTGTTACCGATATGAAGTTCAGAATATTTGAAAAGACGATAATCTGTGGGAAAAATGTCAGGTAAACATGGAGAATGCTGCTAGATTTCAGATGTAAGCTTTGACACAGTAAGCTCGTCTAAGAGTGCAAGTTTTCAAGCAAATTACTTGGGAGTGGACCAAGGCCCTGGGTAAGCTATCTTTTAATTATCATGGTACTCCCTGAATAGTCCAATGAAAGTATCATTCAAACTATCAAAAATAGCCACAAAAAAACAAACTCTCAGTATATGTTATGTCCTCGATATGCTCTGAATGATAGAAAAACGAGGATATTCGTGAGTTACAATCACATCTAGGAATCATCCAATTAATCTGCGTTTTTCTTCTGCTGATTTATTGCAGCTGTCTCAAGAACAGCTCATCCAAAAACAACTTCATCATACTCGGAGCAATACAACCACCAAATTTCAACCCAATACAGTCCTCGGTTTTGGGGTATAGATCATCTCTATTAGCTCCGACAACAGCCATTTTGAATTCTAGGATTTTCCCTTCGTACAATTTCTGTAGACTTTTTCTCCTCATTCAGATCATATTGGATACAAAATTCGCTTTTTTTTTTCTTTCCAATTCGTGAAAGGTTAACCTCTATTTTTGCGTAGAATTCACTCCATATTAAGGATACAAAATCCATTGAGGTTTTTTTCTTTTCAATTTTTGCGAGATTGACCTCTGTTCTTGCGTAAAATGCTTGGGCCAGTATCGACCTTGTACATATCTAGCGTTGAAGTGAAAATATGCAAACTGTTACCCTGATTGTACGGGTATGCTTCTGTTCTTTCAGATCGTTTGCTTTTTCGTCGCTCTCTCAAAGATATTACTTCGGATGATAAACGCTGTTTTTATATCGTGAATTGCGTGTGTTTCAAAATAGGAGCGTGTGAACCAGCATTAGCTCTTGATTTCATATTGTATTTCTTTCTTTCTCTTTCATGCTTCCGCGTAATAACTGGGTTAATTATTCTCAACCAGCTACACCCATGGAAATTTCGCGGGTGTTGACAGCTAGGATATCATCATTACTCTTGTCTATATTTTTCGGCAATTGGAGTATATAATTTTGTCAGAGTGATTAATTAACTATGGGATATAGCCATATCAACGCGAACAACATGTAAAGGACAATCAAACTAATTCATCTGTTGTTATTATCATCGTTATTAATCACTCTCTGTTTATATTCATGTAGTCTATTTCTCTTATAACAATCTTTATACTTGAGACTTGCGTGGGAGGAGTAATGAATGAAAGAATGACAGTCATATTGGAGGTTATCCGTTTTGGTTTTATACAAGTGTAAATGACCTTTTCCTTTCTTACTCTTATACATTGCAGGGGTGTATGGAGAAAAAAGAATAAAGATGAAAGATATGATTTAATCAACAATCAGATAATGCAACAGTCGCACATGCAAACAAGCATAATAATTGTAAATATCCCTATCTAGCATAAAAGAATCA
Organism: Thysanoteuthis rhombus; assembly: GCA_963457665.1. Lineage (NCBI taxonomy): Eukaryota > Metazoa > Mollusca > Cephalopoda > Oegopsida > Thysanoteuthidae > Thysanoteuthis > Thysanoteuthis major. The sequence continues at coordinate 32,256,898 of OY735236.1, read as the reverse complement.
CTGTAGCCAACATGTGTATCAGAACTGATCATCTAAAAAATGATGTGAAATAATCTTTTAAAAGATTTGAAATGAATAAATCTTTTATTTAAAATCATCTAAAAAAAAAAAATATCTTTTATCCAAAATTATCTTGGAACTACCAGCGCAAGATATTGGCTGTCCGTATGACCATAGAAACCAACAAAAGCACTTTTTTGAAAAAGCAAAAACACTGACTTTACATGATGTCTAGTGGTGTACTCATGCAAACTCTCAAGTTCGTAGCCTCGGAAAAGAGACCAGGACCAGGCCATTTGTGGCGTTATGATGATTCAATAATATTGACTTTTATTTCTTTTGTTCATTCAACTTGCCTATATTGCAGGATGAAATGCATTTTTCTTTCAACAATTTTCTATGAAAAGGTTTTACATATTGTTTTAATAATACATAAAATAGATTTATTCCATCTGTGATGCTTGAACCAATGTCTGACTGATAACCTGTTTCTCCTCACTTCGAATGCATTTCTTTAGTTGAATCATATACAATTTATTTGTATAATAAAATTGTTTACAATGCATTTGCATCAATAAGTATAGCCCCATTCTGTCAGAGATGCTTGCTATAATTCCACCAATGATTACTTATTCCTTATTTTCATTATAATAATGAAGAGTTTTCAATCCAGAATAGATAGATAGAAACAACAGCCTAGAAGATGTTTGAAAAATAACATAAGACTACAATTATCTGCTTGTAAAACAAAGATGATTTAGAGCAATGGTTCAAAACCTTCTCAAAGCCATTCCTGACCTTTGACCGTAAGATTACTAGTATCCCTCCTCTCCTTTCAAGTAAGTAGTGACATGGAGCCTAAGGGTTGAAAATTCTAAGATTTTATTCCTTATTTCTTGAAAGAAAAATTTTCTGTTTTTTTCCAAATTCTTCTGCAAAATACGTTGTTAATAGTAAGTTCAGTTTACCATATAAGTTGATGCTAAACTGTTCCTTAGTTAGTGTCCAGCTTCATTCACGCTTGTTAAAAAAAAAAGGAGAGTTCTCAATGTCCAACAGAAGGCGAGAAGAGTAACTCATTCGTTGATCATAATTTTTCTAAAATTCTAATTGTTCACTCCTGACATGACATGCTGCCAAAATATGTTTGTCACATAGCGGTTTCTATTTAGTAACTAACCAGACCCGTCTCTCTTTGTTTTTGTTTTTTTGTCCCTTTCTGTTTACTCTCCTCTCATTTTCTCATCAAATACTCTTTAAGCACTATCAAAAACTTGTTGACTGTTGCTTAGCAACTGGTCTCAAGGTCCTCTATTAAAGGCAAACAATAAAAACTATTAACATTATTTTGTTGTTGCTTTTTTTTTAATAAAATTTTTATTTTTCTTCCTCTTTTTAATCATTCCGGCTTTACTTTTTCAAATGTCTTTCATCTGGAAAAATAAGCGTCTATCCACCAACTCTACTACGTGCCCGAAGAAATCGTCCGACCAAAATAGCTCGTCATAAAGAAAAAAGCAATAATGGCAGGTCTGGTTTGTCACTAAATAGAAACCATCACAGCATTCAGTGTTGGGGGATTATTGATTGGAAAGATCTGAAACGTGGGTGATCGATGATTTAGCTACTTCTCTTGCATTTTGTTGATCACTGAAAAATGTTCAAATTTTCAAAAAGCAAGCAGGCCCAAACTAAAGGATTGATTTAGCATAAATCTTGATTGCAAATAGAACCCTCCTCTAAAAAGTTATTCAGGGCAGGAAACTTTTCTAAAAACTGAAAAAAAAAGTTTTTATGGATTTAACAAAGAGTCAATGTTCATTTTTTCAGCCCTCTAGCTCTATCAGTGCAGTCTTTACACATGATACATACATAGCCACCCAGACTAATTTGGAGACTGATGTTGACCATTTTTTAATGGCTGTAGAGTCAACTCCACTCCAACTGAAGATTTCTGCAACTTTTGTATTGAATATATAAATGAATTCATGGATATATAACACTTATTGTAAACTTACATAGTAAATTCTAACTCTCCCTCTAAAAGCTTATTTCATCAGGGAATCTTCTGAAAACAAAAAAAAAACTTTATAGATATAATGAAGAGTATATGTTTTAATTTTCAGCCCTCTAGCTCAATTAGTGCAGCCTGGATGTCTGACATATGCATACATAGCCAGCCAGATCCATTGAAAACTGGAGAAACCTATGTGGATGTCAACAGTGTTGATGTTGATAGTTTTGGTATCTAGTAGCAGGATCTCGCTTGGGAGCTGAGAGAATATTGAGGTAACAGTGGTGCCTATCATAGTTGGTGCACTTGGAATAAACATGCTACAGTAATGATTGTATGGGAGAGAAATTCGAGAAAGTATTAAGATGGTCAAGACAGAGCATTTCCGAGGTTTGCAAGGATATTAAGGAAAGTGCTGGAGACTTGATAGACTTGTTGTCACTCAGTCCCCAGCAATAACCACTGGACATCCAGTTTGAACTTGCACATGAATGATAAATAACAATGATGTGAAATATCATCAGCTATTATTAGTCCACTGATGGTCAAAGACCTTCCCCATTTCTTTTCTGCGACGACCATGATTGTGCTAACCTTCTTGGTCTTACTGACAAACCTTTCTATCTTATCCCTCAATCTTATCTATCTTTTCCTTTCTGCATTTAGGGTTACCAATTGGTCAGCCTTTTGCTCTTTCTGTGGTCATCTCTTTTTGCTGAGTGTCCAGCCCTTCTCCATTTTCATTGCTTGTTTACTTATATGATATTCATCCTTCTAGTCTTTTTCTCTGATCCATGTTGATTTTTTTTTCTATCTCTATCTCTTCGAGTTAATCTTGGTGTTGCTTTTCCCAGAGTTCTCCCAGAGATCCTAAATTAGTGTACAATAATGACTCGTAGAGGCAAAACATGGAAATTAACAGATGTGAAAAATAATGAATAGAAAGAAACAAGATGAAGAAAATAAAAAAACGAGAAAACATTTTTTCTAATTGAATAGATTTTTTTCTCTTGTAAATTAAATCTAATTTTACATTTTCTTATTTATGGAGAGGGGCAAAATAACACCTGGAGTGAATTAGAATAACTTGATCTATTCGCTGTGTATATGTGGTGGGAAGTTTTGCTCCTGATTTTTGCTCAGCTACAAATATGACCCAGTTCACTATTATATGTATGAACATGTTTCTTCGTATATGTGTTTCTAAATGTTGGAATATACATAGGTGTAAAAAATTCGATCTATTTATCTTGAAGGTGGTGTAATGTTAATAAAAACCAGGAAAATACTCCTGTGGCAGAATCACGATGCTATAAATTTATATATAAAAAAAAATTATGTCCCCTGCAGAAAATGAAATGTTGGAAACATCGTCTCAATCCAATAAATCCAATATTATCGATTCATTAGTGATTATGTCTGTATCTCCTGAAAAATTATGCTGGCAACTTAATTGTTTCCTTTAATCAAGTTTCTTTACTCTTTGTGAAGTGCTATATTTACAAAAACCTGGACTACTTGGACCTTTCAGTCCTCATTGTGATCATTAGGCCTGCGTTTGCGATTTCAGCTGTTAGCAACGTTTCCGGGCCAGTGTCGGATTCTGACTTGTGGGGAGGCCCGAGCTATAAAAAGCTTGGAGGTTACTTGTTGATAAATTATGACAGGTCTCACAAAACTTGAAAAACATGTGTATCAGTCTCCGCTTATACCCTCGTTGAGAGTGCCGTGAAGTTGGGTACACACGGGAAATTGCTAATAAGACCAACTGTCGACTTGCTTATGGCACCTGGTATTGTCATCCATCAGGATACTGACAAGGTTTCGCGTTGGTGAACTTCGATGGTTTTTTGAAAACCTGTATGTCTAGCGTTATTTAGCTGTAGCCCTTCAGTCTCTGGGGAGGGTTCCTCAATCCTTGTCCCTGTTCTGAGAACTTCGCGGAGAATCATTGAAGACCAATTTCAAAGTCTTGTGTATGACTTGGCAGTGGTCGGTAAGAATTAAAATTGAAATAATGCTTACAAAATCGACAGTTTTCCTGATTGTTATATGTTTCAGGATCGATGTAAGGCAGAGAAAGATTTAGAAAATCTGTTGAAAGATAGACAGTAGATGATAAAATTCATGTTCGAAAAAAAAAAGAGTAAATTTCCGTATTGTACAGCTTTTATAGGATTTGGGGAGGCTCCGGAAATTATTTCTATGAACAAAGGTAGAAAAAATGCTGAAGGCATCAGTTTTAAATGAATATAAAAAGGTAAAACACACTGGGTGTTCCGAAAATATACGAATAATGAAAGTTTTGAAAATCTTTAAAAAAACATTGAAAGTTTGAAGAGAAATTCTGACTGCATAAACCACGGATACGCTAGAACCTTTCCACGAAATTCTTACGCTTCAGTTATGTGACCACATAAATGGTTTGAAAAAAAAGAAGCTTGGTTTGAAACAGAAATTCCAGTGGCTCTTTCTCTTTGCTTGTCGACACACAGTTGAAAGCGTATAACCTCTCTGCTTTCGGCCCTAACATCGTAAACGGTCAGGGAATGGGTCTGAATTCTCCGTGGGGTGATTCGATGTGACGCGCGTAAATCGATTCAGCTACCACGGACTGGTGTCTACTCAGTTACCGGCTTTGGTTCCTTCCCAGCAGGACCAAAACTTTTTTCAAATCGTCCGTGTGGTCACTCAACTGCAAGAACTCAGATTCTTTGGAAAAGTTTCAACGGTTCTTTTCGAAATCTCCGTGAAATAAAAAGTTATTCTGAATTCTCATTGCCCGTATTTTTTTCGGAACACACAGTATTTGATATCCACGGAGACAAGAAATATGATACGAAATGTGATATACCTCAAAGCTTCAATAACAGTAATATGGCTGCCATTCAATTTTCAGTTATGACAGCAGGATATTTAATCACAACTGCGGGGAACATTTTTTATTATGAAAATCGACAGGTAAACAGAGATCATGGAGACATTTTTCTGTGCACTTTTAATAAACACTTGGTTACTGTATTTGTACTAATTGCAAAAGGGATGCTCAACTGAATGCTTTCTTGAAGGAAAATGCACATTTCGTAGATATTTTGACCGACAACCGAATGAAAAATGAAATTTCTTTCGTTTTCCTCACTTTTCCTTCTTCGTCTCTTTCTTCTTTTTCTGCTTTTCTTCTTCCCTTCTTATCTTCATTTCTTCTTTTTTTCTTTCCCTCTTCTTCTTTCTCTCCTCATTGCTTTCATTTCTTTTCTCTTTTCCTTCCTTTCTTTAACTTTCTTAATTCATTTCTCTTTATTTTTCTCTTTCCCCTTTCTTTCTTCCTTTTATCTTTCTTTCTCTCTTTCTTTCTCTCATTCTTAATTTCTTTCCTCATCTTCCCATTCAGTCTTCCTCTAATTCATTCATCTCTATCTTCTTCTTGTCATTTTTTTCCTTTTCTTCCTTTTCTTCCTTTTTTCTTTCTATGATCATTCATTGAATTACCGTAGCCCAACAAATGGCTTAACCGACCAACCAGCCAAGTCAGCTACAAATTCTTCTCTTAGTTTGCTTGTGGTTCCCCGGGCACCCTCAGTCACGTTTAGGGGGTTACAACCTTGAAATTTTGCACGAATACACCTTTAAGCTCCATCTAAAAACGATTTTGCTTTTGTTTTTTAAAAAAAGCTCTTTGGAGTCATTTTAGATCAATAAATCACAAATGTTGTGCTCGTATTTTTCTTGAAGATTTAGTTATTTAAATCATTTTTTATGATCAGTCCAAGTAAACGTACCAACTACGGTGATTCATTTATGTAAGGTTCAGATATTTATTTATCTCATTTCTCTAGATTTCTTTCTTTCTTTTTTCATTTATCCCCTTTCTCTCTTTTATTATCTTACTCTCACGATTCCGTCTTTTTTTTTCTATATTCTTTCTTCTCCTTTTCTTTTTTCCTTTATATATCTTTCTGTCTATTATTCTTCCTTCCTTTCTTCCATTTTTTGTAATGTTAGCATTAGTCTTTGTAATCTTCCCCGGCAATTCATTTCACCTTTTTGAAATGCCAGAATGTGTGTCAGGAATGACGGCTTCGGCATTTACGTTAACTGTTTATTCTGATGACTGCTCCACGTCAGAATCAGGTTGCGTTTTTGTTATATTTTCTCTGCTTGCCACAACTGCGCCAAGTATTCTTCAGGCATGACGCAGTAAGAATCTAACACTGGTCGAGAACATGAGAAAAAAAACAAACCGTATTTCATGGTGTAATTGGGTTACACTGTCTTCAGATATTCAGCACCTTGCGCAGGATCCTCTTAGTCCTTAGCACTATCATAGTTTCAACAGTTTCAATTATTCCTCAGATCTCAGACTTTTCGTATTGAGTAAAAAAAAATGTGTTTTTTAGACATTAATACATTCCCACCAGATGTTCTGTGGTTATTGCTTGAATATGAGCGACAACAACTCTCAGTGATCTCGAGCATCTTTCCCAGAATCCTCACCAACCCTACTGTGGTTTTGATGGTCTTATTTATCTTTGGAATCTCGAATTTCTCTATTATTATTATTATTATTATTATTATCATCATCATCATCATCATCATCATCGTGTTTTCGCACCATCAGTGTTGGGTAGTCTTCAATGGAAGTCAAATGATAGTAAGTCTCCACAATACTCAATGACTTCTCATTATCATGGCCTACTTCAGAATCGCTATCATCGAGATAGTGTCAGTTCTCCCAAGGATTCCCAGTCCTGCCTACTAGGTTGCTGGTGCTTCGATAACAATTTGTACAACTGTCACCTTCATACTCCGAAACTTCAACTCCCTGGCAAGTTCCAGATCTATATCCAGCTTTCCAGCTTCACCCTATGGTCTGCTGGGACAGCAATATCTACTATCTGACGTATTCTTCGCTCTTATTTACTATCACTAGATCTATTATTCTATTGTTGTTTCATACATACATCTCATACACATGCGTATTTTTACCAGATGTTTCTCAAAAGTATAGCACCTTGCTCGGTATTCTCATAGACTCAGCAACACTGTTGTCTTAACAGTCTCAATTCTTCTATGAATTTACAATTTATCTAATCTTCATTTTAATGTTTTTAGCTCAGTTTTGAGCATACCAACTATTATTACCGGCGTTCTATTCCCGTTTTCTCATTTCTCTGGCAAAGTTCTGTTTTCCCTAAATTTTTTGCTTTCTTGTTCAAAAACGAATTAATACGATAGGTATTACACTTCACATACAGGGACAGCACCACCATTAGACAGAACTTGACAACCGCCTAGGGTGTAAACGACGGAAGGGTGCAGCCCATACCGTTCAGGAGCGAAATTTAAAAGAAGATTTAGCAACTGGGAGACGCATATTTTTGTCACGCCTAGGGCACATGAAACCCTCCCACAGCCCTTCTTCACTCATCACTCTTTCCAAATGGCAACCGTCGGTGACGAGTCTTTTTAACGCATCCAAACTGCTTCCTGTCGCTTTTATATACTCGTTTTGTTGTCAGCAGTTAGAGCTCGCATCACCGAAACTTGACATCATAATAAGCTTACTCGTTTCAGGCAATGAAAAAAAAGCGTCTATGAAATCATTCTAGGATTGAGAGGATATACAAGGTGCTACCCAAAAGTTCAGAGGATTGAAGCAGTACACGAATGAAAAATAGTACTGATTTTTGACGTGACTCTTCTTGAGATCGATGTATGCATGTTTGAGGGAACCACCCGAAGGAGACGATAGAGAATTGTAGTTGGGGCTGAAAATTTTTCATGATCGAATTCTCTGAATCCTGGGATAGTACCACGGATATAAGAGTATATATGTTCATATGCGTGGTGTTAATTTCAAGGAATGTATTTCGTGAAATGACTCTATCAAAGAAATTGGATAAAAAGGTAAAATATCAGACAAGAAACAGTAAAAGCTTCGTTATTTGAGAGATGAACGGATCGATCAGTCTCATCAAACATATATATGTGTGTGTGTGTGTGTGTGTGTGTGTGTGTGTAGAGCGTTGCTCTTACCATTGAGCTAAATAGCCCCCGGAAATGCAAATGGCTAAATAACTGTTTTAACTGTAAATTCTCATTTCGTTTATCCACAGTCTAAATCTTCTTCATTTGTTTCTTCTATCGTGACAATTATGTTATTAAGAAATGGATATACTGTTCAACAGAATAATTATAATTTGCGTTATGTTATATTGAAACTATATATGAAATGATCCCCCGTTATTATTACTCGGTGAATATATCATTTGGCTTAGACCATGCGTATAGAATAAACAATCAAAGAGAATGGGGATGCTGCCGGATATAGAAAGAGGTTAAACTTGGAAATACTCATGTATACCAAGGAGTCTGTAGCCCAATGGTGAATAGGAACATTATTTTACATAACACGTATTTATTTTTTAGCATAATCTCCTTCCTTGTGCACTTGATGTAGCTGAGAATAGTAATCTGGTAGATTGAACATTATTCAATAAAAGAACTTCGGATCAAAATTCGACGGATAACTCCCTGGCAGGCTCTGAACTCATTCCTATACCCTTGTATATTGGACTTCTCAAGTTTATCTTTGAGGCTAAGTGCTTTGTTACTATTGCTCACTCGCCCTCTCCGTCAATCATTGTGACATGCCAAAGACGAGATGCATTATCAATATATCTGGTTATGGGGCCAAGGAGAGATAGATTCATGATTTTCACGGTAGCATTAGTATGAAATGACTATGAACAACTCCGGCCAGAATTGATAATGAGCGAAATCAGCCAAGTACCCCCGAAAGATAGAGTGATCATGATTGGGTAAGATCAGCGATTCTGTGTGAATTGTGCAAACGACACGCGTACTACCCAGGGTCGTTGCAAGTGTTAAATGCCACCTAAAAAGTTGTTCAAGGATTTCATACGCTGGGATTTGAAATTAACGCCCTTGATTGTATTCTATCGACTATTTTCTTTCAGTTCTGAGTCCCTTTATCTTCTTAGCTCAATAGGCCACAGCCTTGGTTCGCTTAATGAAAGGACTGGCCCTGGTACTACCTGATAAATTGGAAAACAAACCAGATATTGTCCTAGTTTTCATTGTTAGTGTAGATCATGAAGTTGGAGATACGTTGGTTTGATTTGAGGGTCCCGTAGGAAGATTCATCTCATAAAAAAACACAAAATTCTAATTAGCCTGTTCGAGAAACGTATCTAAGAAGGGGCAAAGGAACCTTCTTGAGGTCAACGGGGGCAACAGCGTGTTCTCTGTGAAAGACCGAATCAAATATTCATTTCTAATTACCAACTGAATTTTTTTTCTCATAACAGAAAGTCAAGCGTTTCGTTGTAAACAACCCAGTGTTGCCAAATTGACCATTTTTTAAGCTAGATCTGGCTGATTTTTTCCCCCTGATTTTACCGGTTAAAATTTTGGGTCGTCGAAAATCTAGCCAATGTTTTTGAAAATAATTTACAATTTCAATAAAAAAGAACTTTTTATTCTCATTAATACACTATTCTGGGATTTTAGTTATTTTATTTGATGTAGACTTGAATATATATAAAACATTTTAGCTATCAAGTTACCTAAAGATGGAAACTAGTGTCATTTTTGGCAATTTTCTAGCCATTGCAATAAGTAATATATGTCGTGAAATGCAAGAGTCATTTTTGGCAATTTTCTAGCCATTGCAATAAGTAATATATGTCGTAAAATGCAAGAGTCATTTTTGGCAATTTTCTAGCCATTGCAATAAGTAATATACGTCGTAAAATGCCTTCTCTGAAAAGATGCCCCACTGCCCTAAATTAATTTTGGTGCCCCTGCCTATAAGGACAGTTCTTTTTTTTTCGAAAAAAGAAACGCTGTTTTATATACAAAGACTTCTCAAATATTGCAATTAAATGAGCCGTACAGTTGATTCTCTTATGATGGCTGCAAAAACTGTTTCCTCCTTTGAATCTAATTATAAAGCAGTTGTATTTTTTTTTCAAGTTATTCTGAAGAAACTAGGTTCCTGTAAGTCGTTTTTCCTTTTCTTTTGTGGCCTTTTGTTTTTTTCCTTTTTTGTTGTTTTTGCAAGTGTTTTCCTTAGGGGTTGGTTCTCTTATTTCTTTTTGGCATTTATCAGTAACCGTCAACCAAGACTGTCACCATAAGTTCCTGTTTACCCGTCCCCACCCCACCAAAACAAGGGCGGAGAACCTCACACACGATCGTGTGTGGCAAGAAATTCCAAGAAATTCTCTTCACTCCACGCAACTATTGTCGCGAAAACATGAAATTGCTGTGGGCTTGACTCGAAGAGAACTACTCCTCACGAGACAAGAGCTCCCTTAGCTGTGGCCCCACATATGCCCCCGTCTGGTCAGGAATGGTCTGAGTCATCATAATAACGTCCGTCTTTGGTCATAGACTTACTCCAATATTAGCAAGATTTTTCTATCGTGGGCGTCACGGAGCCAGCACTTTCTGAACTCATCTAGTTAGTCACACCATCTCATATTTTGTTGACCCCAATTTTGCATGTAATCTCGGGGGATCTGCGTTGTGAGTCATAATGTCTAGCGAAGTTTGGCATTCTTGCACCATAACCAGCCCATGGCCATTTAACTTGTCATGGATTCTATGATATCTGGGACTCTTGTCTTTCCTCTTATAAACTATGCTGTCTTGTGATCCCAGCACGGTTCACTCTTGTACACGTTGCATGGTTCTCAGTCTGAGGGTCGGTCTTTTGGTTATTGGATGTCAGTGTATTTCAGCATCTACTAGTTTTTGAGCCGGTCTTGTTGGCTATGCATGTATTACGGGTACCGGTTGCAAAAGAGCTAGATGGCTGAAAAATTAAAAATGTATTCCTTTTGGCCTCCCAAAATATTTTTTCAATGTTCTCCCCTCTAAATAGGATTTCGATGTCGAGGTTTCAATTTGCAATGTAAATTTTTGCTAAATTGATCCTTCAGCTGGGGTCAGGCAGCATTCGCGCATTTTTAGTGATCGCTGCCCAACGAAAATCGACAGAAATAACTTATTCATTGATTATCCCTTTTCACAATTTTTTTAATTGATCACTCCTGAAACAGCGTACTGCCAAAAGATGTTAGCCCTGTGCTGGTTTCTTTTGAGTGTCTAACCAGATCTGTTTGTTTCTAGCATTTGATTCGAGTATATCAAATTATTTTTCACGGTTGCTGAAACACAAGTGTCAGGACACTAACGGTATTATTAACCCTGTTACTCTAATAACGATCAACTACGTTTCCTGGAAAACTTCAACACCCTATTCTGTATCTCCGTAGGGCCTAGCAGTGCTGTGATCCAGATAGCCTCGATTCTTTTTCAAAAGTCTAATTTGCCTGATCCTGATTATGGTATTTTTTTGCCACATGTTCCACACTTTTCTGTTAGGGTTAGGTTTTTTTTTTAGTGTCAGCGTTAGTTATTCTGCAGTTTGAACGGTAGCCATTTTAAAACGGGAAAGGTAGCAATCGCTCATCTTTGGACAGAATCTACCCACCCTCCACTCTTCGTCAGCAACAACTAAATCTTAGTCCCCATTGGCGTGGAGAGAGTGGTCCGTCTGAATCTCCAAGTCCCAAAGTAATTTCCCCATTTTAAACGAAGGTATATTTTTTTTATTCAATATACATTGATTGGTTTTTCTATCTTAATTAAATCGAAAAACAAATCCTAAACTGTCCGCCGTTTGGGGATCCGCTTTATCTGACTTTCTCTCACTTCATTAACTTAATAGAATTTATCAAAATCAATTGTGTTGCGTATATAGTTTTATGACATATCGATTCTTCTATAATGGTCATGTGATGGTTGAGTGATCGCTACCACTGTGTACGAGAATAGCGGCTACCGAGAGAGCGTATTGCCATGTGTCCGTCTATCACAGAACGGTGTATGCGTAAGAAAGGACCGAGTGCATAGTCCGGTCCATGCTTGGCAAGATGCCCTGTTCATCGGCAACGGAGTATACGAGGCTGAGACGACTGCAGAACAATATTGTTGCTGCGTACAGCGCTCGGTTTTTCCAGGCAGTTACCCATCTGGGAAATGACCAGGCCCAACGTTGCTTAACTTGGACGATCTTATGATAACCTGTGTATCCAACGTGGTTTGGCTGTTTATCGTAATGTTGAGTGAATTCTCGTAGTTTTTTGCTCTCCATGGAATATCTTTTCCAATTATTGAATTTTTTCATCCAAATTCATCTTAATTTCCTTTGAATCTCTCAATTCGTGTCAGATTATCAATAATTCCGTCACAAATAATTATTGAACAACCGAAACCTCCAAAGGTGGCGAAGGTTTGAATAAGTGCAGTCATCAATGTTGGTAAAGAATTCTATATTATTTTTTCTAACGTTTGCATGTGTTGCGTGTATTCCAACGTTCTTGGCTGTACCATTTTGCTTACAGACTCGAAAATCGGCATCGGTACTCCTCTAGACCCCTTTGCCTTTTAAAAACAAGAAAACGACGTTTTGGTGCCTTATAATGTCAAATTAATGATTTACATCCAGATTCTTCAGAATATCTCTACATGTTTCTGAAACTCTATTTCTGACATTTTCCAGTTGAAAACGCCAGCGATGGCATAAGTAGAATTAATTCTGACTACATTTGTTCTTCGATAGAATTTCTTTTCACATGACCTCCAATTTTGACTCCACGGTTGTTCAGTTATTGACTGCAATGATGATGAACTTTATTATTTGTTAAATCATCAATTTCCTGTTTTACTTTCGGATATTTAATCGCCTCCCCACGAGGGCAAAGTGTGACACGTTTGATTTTAATGGGAAGCCCCACAGGCGTACATTTGTCCATTTTCTTCGGCCTTGATTCTTGGCACGTCGCAGGTATCAGGACATTCACTTACTTTTTCCCTCAGCGTCATGGCGAGGTATGGCCTGGAGAAATAATCTCTATTCCCCGAACCCCGACCCTAATTGATTGGGGGTGGCAGAAACCAGAAAATTATTTTACCTACGTACCTAATCACGGATGTTGTCGCACACTTATGCTGTTTCCTTGGAATTTCGAAGCAGTAGAATATTTGACGATTAGTCCCGAAGATTTATCCTAGAAAATGGAGTAAAGTTCTTCGTTTCAAGTTGTTGACTAATCGCTTTTCGAATGATGAACCTCTACACAGTTACCTACATCGTCGAATTGGGTCACCACACATTCTTTGAAACGTTTATCTTTTTTTGTTATAAAATAGACTCTCATTAAAATGACGAAATATCCTGGAGTTCAAGGCATAAAACATTTTTGATATAATTGTAAAAAGCAGATGGTTCCATGATACAACGAGGAAAATTATAATTAATTTAAACTCTTTTAATCCATTTAGACATTTCAGTAACTAATTGGAACTGTTTTTAAATGATTTAGACATTTCAGTAATTAATTAATTTGGAAAACCAAAAATAAAATATTCTTTCAGGAATACATATCCTTATTTCCTCTGCTTTGCCGAAATTTGTTGCACCTTTCACGATTATTTCAGATATATATATCTGTTCTTTTTAGAAATTTTATTTTTATTTTTACGTTTCATTCAGACAGTGTACAATCAAATCTATTTACTGTTTGCTAATCTTGTGAGGAATTATTCACAATGCATAAAAATAGAGAGAAAAATAAAACAGTTATTTGAAAATACGTTAATTACTTTAACTTTCCTTTGTGGGGCATATAACTATGACATGACCGTTCAGGCGACTATACATTCTTTATTACGATGAAACATCGATGAAATAAATACATAATTGAATAAATTGGCCGGAAAACCAGATACTCGAGAGAAGATATCTAACATTTGTTTTGTAATAATTTCTGGTATTTTTTTTTTGATGTTTGTGCACAGGTGGGATGCTTGTGGTGCTTGAACCCCCGTCCTTTCGTTTTGTCATATCAAAAGTGACTTTTTAGTCAAGAATCAAATATATATATTTCAATGGAAGACACGACAAAGAAAAGCATTGAATTTAATGGAATTTCAGAATATTTACCACTTACCATTTTAACACTTTTCTTGTTGTGTATACATTTATCTAGCCGGCATGGAAGCGGTTTCGAAACTTCGTAAATCCAAGGACCCATCTATAAAGGAAATGTTCTGGCGGGCTCCTATTTTTGAGATTTAGTTTCCAGACTGCAATTAATTAACTACAGTAAAGGACAATTTTTGACCTTTGAAAACCGTATTTATTCTAAATGGATTACATTTGCTTGAATTCTAATATACAGTACAGGTCTGTATTCAATAATTATGCTATTCGATAGCAGTGCGATAAATTATGCTTTTTTGTCACAAGATTTGCAGTTCTTAGAGGGAATACTGTTGCAGACTCTGAGGATTATTAGTCAGACCCCCAGGGGTCCACGGATCCCAGTTTCAAAACCACTGTTCTACGGAACTACGGATTTCGCTTTTGATTTTTAAATGAGGCCTGCACTTCTAAGTCTTTGTGTTTCTAAAGGTTGAAGCACGGCCTTGTTATCCGTGTAGACCGTACATTGTACCTTGTTTCTCATTTCGCTGTTCCTTATACCGTTCTGCTTTTTTATGATGTCTTGTTTTAGGTCGACGAAGTTATATCGATGGTTCACCGTGATTTGATATAAACTTACTGCATTGAAATCCTCGGTGGAATGACTGGCAATTCGATAGTAACTAATAGCTGCCTGAGGTGTCAACACACGAATCGTAGAAGTTGCATAATCTTTTGATAAAGCAAGAAAAATAGAGTACAGGTAAACCTTGACTAGTATGGTCAATTATCAGTTCTGTTCGAAACAGCACTGCTAACGTCTTGATATAATTTAATACGTTCTCTTCAGCTCATACCGAGTTATATTAATTTCTGCAAGGAAGCAATAGACGTATTACATCAAAACCGCACTTTTCAAGGTATTGCTGTTTTCTTTGATAGAATATTTTACTTGGATCTTCTAAGGTAATTAATTACTGATGTGTTCAAATCGATTTAAACAGTTTAAATTAATTAGATACGTTCTCTTCGTATATTTATGTTTCGTATGATTTCATCAAAAACGTTTCGTGCTTTTAATCACTGAAGAGTTCGTCATTCCATATTTTTTAGCAAACGAAATCTCTCTATGAGTGTTTGGTAGTCTAGCTTCACGATGTGGGTCATCAAGTAGGGGGCTAACCTCTCAGGAACGGAGGTGAATATTGACTAAAGTGATTCTCGATGGGGGCGCAGTGAACTCACAAGGGGCCAGTAGGTATATGTGATTGCTAACCAAGCAACGGAATATATTGCAAATAGATAAAAAGAGAGACCTAAATATTGATCCTGTAATCAGTAGATTATCAAAATCTCACGAAGCATAAAGTATCCCAGAGCCTTATTCTAAACTATACTATGTTCATCTTGTGATATCAGTTGAGAAACTTTATCAAGAAACATATTTCTCCTGAAACAGGAGTTGACGAAGAAGCAAACCGAACCGCTGACCAATGAATCAAGAAAATG
>OY735236.1:32156356-32236356 GCA_963457665.1 Thysanoteuthis rhombus | reverse complement strand
TAATTGATCAGATACTCATAAATTTATGAATAGCGAAAAGGAAGCATCTTTTTCAACAGTAAATGATATCAAATCCTCTTATCTTTATTATGGAATGTAGAAATTACTTTTTAAAATTATGAAGGCGTACTATGGAATTGTCATCAGTCCGGCAAGTACGTACAACAATTAAGCTATCAGATTATTGATAATTCATCCATTCATTCTCAATATTTTCACGATTCCCATGCGATTCAATGAAAGAAGAAATTATGATTAACTAGCAGACTTTTCAGATCATTCCTGGATTTACATACACTGCAAGTCATAATAGAGGCACCCCCCTTCTTCTCTCTTTTACACCCCAAATTCCTATACCTTCCACCGCCGAAGCTTTTGTTGACTCAGTCTTTAAATCATCCTCATTTTGGGGATCACGGAACACCCTGAACGTTTAAAATATAAATCAATGATTATTTCTTCTTCGCTTTACGCCACTTCAGCTTGCAAAATTTTTTCATAGGGACACTCTACTCTTGGATAGCGGAGGAACTTGTATATCCGTGAGTTTTTCCAGAATGATTTACTAGTTTACTTGATAAACAAAGTAAATTACTTACAGATTATAGTCCTACTGATATTCTGTCGCGTTAAAGCAGAAATATCTACTTAACCCAATTTAGAGACAAACTCCCTATTCATTTATTATTATCTTTCAATTATTTCAAATCCATACGAGCAAATTAAAAATATGCATCATTTGGTATCCTTTCTTTGAGATTTTGTCCAGGATAATTTCCTGATTAAGATTCCTTGGTCTCCAATGGCTTTCGTACTGACCATGTTGTTGAGGTTTTTGCAACATTTGAGTGAACGTATTTGTGTCCGATTGATTCTGTTAAAAAAATACTGGTTATTTTGAACCGTAACCCCTGTCTTCCAATACGTGTCACCTAACAGGCCTTTGACTTCACTCATGAAATCGTGCACTACTGAAACACAAGTGTCA
This sequence comes from Thysanoteuthis rhombus, assembly GCA_963457665.1. Classification (NCBI taxonomy): domain Eukaryota; kingdom Metazoa; phylum Mollusca; class Cephalopoda; order Oegopsida; family Thysanoteuthidae; genus Thysanoteuthis; species Thysanoteuthis major. The sequence goes on along the minus strand of OY735236.1, from coordinate 32,235,368 downwards.
ACTATTTATACGCCGTGTCCCCCAGCCGAACAGAAGTAGTTACTACCCTGACCGCCAGGCTTGGCAGGAGGATTTCGTTCTGAATAATTCCCTGAATAAGATTCCTCATCGTCTGGTTATTTTTCTGATGGCCACCTTTCTAAGGGTGTCGCAATGTCTGTCAACGAAATTTCACCAGGTGGTTTATCATCATCTTTTCTCACTTAGACACTCCGTGCCTCTGGAGTGTTTTTGCATCTTTTGATACTGTTGACAGATCATGAACTCCTTTTGATCTCCCATTCTCTATAATAAATGTAATGGTAAATAAATCTAACATTGTCTCAATCTTTAGCCATGAACTTTTAGACAATTGTTTTTTCATTGGCAAATAGCAGTTGATTTTGAATGGAAGAATTGGACAGTCTTGTTACATGAGCTATGGGCTTTGAATATTGTTCTTCGCAGAAATCAGATATTGGCTTTGTTTCTATAATGGTTTCTAGGTCTTCGTTTGAATAATTAAAGGACAAAATCTAATTTTCCAATTACCTCACTAGCTGTTTCTACTTCTTTCTCATTGTGTTCAAGAGCGCTTTTTTTTCTCTCCATTTATAGCGGTTTAAAGCTATCTCTCGCAAGAATCAATGACACTCTCTCTCTTCTTTACGTTTTGTATGTTCTTTCATATTCCATGTTTGTATACTATATTGTAGTCGAGATCGAACACATGCTTCTGAAGATACTTCATGTCGATATTTTTATTATTTGATTAATGAAGACGTTTTTTTTATTCGTTTCATTTCTGGAAAGCCGATAATATTCTAAATGTCTGACGATTTCCAATATTGGATATCGCTGAATGAATTGGTGATAGTCAGGAGCCGAGTTGGAAAACAAAGCTTGGGCAATGTGATCATTATTATCTACCTTGTCAGGAAAATTGGTTTTGAAATCGATTGTCAATAGTCACCATTATTTTCGCCAACCGGGTCAAAATCCTTGCTTTCTGACTTTTTCACGGCATAGTCAGTGTACACAAACACGAGAAAATGAGGTTAATGTTTCTGAACTCCTCTCTTTGCTCCCCTCCTTTCTACTCCGCTATTCCTTTTTGTCTCCATTCCTCCCCTCTGTTTCTATGTCTCCACACTACTCCTGCTTTCTCATTTCCCACTCCTTTTTTTGTCTTCATATTCCTCCTCATTCTATGTCTCCTTGTTTCGCCTCCTTCGCCATCTCCTCCTCCTTGGTCTTTATCTCCCACTTCTCCCTCCATGTCTCCTCCTTCAGCATATCCTCCTTCTTTGTCTTCATCTTCAAGCCTCCTTCTCTCTCTCTCTCTTCCACCTTCTCTCTGTTCATTCCTTTGTTTCCATCTCCACTTTCTCTCTTTCTTCCACCCCCTCTCCCATATCCTCCTTCGTCCTCATCTTTATGCCTCCTTCTCTTTCTCTTCTGCCTTCTCTCTTTCCTTCCCTTTGTTTTCATCTCCCTCTTCTCTCCTTCTTTTGCCTCCTCTCTTATCTCCTTCCTTTATTTCCATCTCCCTCTTCTCTTCTTCTTTCGCCTCCTCTCATATCTCCTTCCTTTGTTTCCATATCCTCTTCTCTCTTTCTTCTGCATCCTCTCCCATATCCTCCTTTGTCTTCATTGTGGTCTCCTCCTTCCTCTCTTATTCCTCCACATACTTTCTCATAAATTCCCCCTCTCTTTCTCTGGGGCTTTCTCTCTCCTGCTTTCTCACCCATTTTTTGTCTTTTTTCTCCTTCGTCTCCTTTTCATCTTTCTTTTTCCCTTTGTCTCCATCTTCCTCTTCTTCTGCATCTCATCGCCTTCTTCTTCCTCTCCCTTTCTTATCTCGTGCGAAATGACCATAAACTTCTTTATTTTTTCATGTCTTTTATTCTTCGTTTGCTTCTCTGACTCCTCCTTCAACTGTGGGTGTCCGTCTCATCTACCCCCTCCTTGCGGCACCGTCTCTCCACACTTTCCCCCCTTTAGCATCTGTTACCCTTTCCTTACCTTACTCTCCTTTTTCTCTCACGCTCTCCCTTCTTACTCTCCTTCCTTACTCTCCTTCTTAATATTCCTCCTTACTCTCCCTTTGATCTCTCTCTCCCACTTTCCTTTATCTTCGCTCTCTGACTTCCCGCGACATGCTCGGTGCCAACTATCACGGAAAGATGAGCTCATAAATGTTTTTAACACGATTACGATGTAAGACTGACTTGATCCTTCATTTATTTATCGCCTCTTGCTCAATTTCCATGCAATTTGACGTGACTCTTCTCGAGCTTACGAGATCTACAAACGGATTTAGCGAGACTGATCCAGTACTTACGGGATCTACAAAAGGATTTTGTGAGACTTACCTGGTACCTACGAGACTGACAAACAAACCATTGTATATGTAGGTAGGATTACTTACTGTTATTGATATAATAAACCCTGAACTAAATCAGACACATCTACTGTAAAAATCAGTATTTTGGAATTCAACTGAGCTCGAACACTGACTCCCGGGGGTCGATGAGATTAATGCAACTTTCAATTATTGAGCAGACTATCAGCGTATTAGAAATCGTCAACAAAAATGTCAACAGGTCGTAAGGAGTCTATGAAAAACATTGGCAGAAACGAAGTTATTCTTTGTGGTATTTGATTCAACGTGACTTCAACGTCACTTTTTTTTTATTCAATGAAGGTTTTGGGAGAGGGCCCAAGGTCATGGGGTGCTTTACTTGAGCTTAGCTCAGGAGCCCAGGTGTCAGATAATCCGTAACTATGCAGCGTGTGTAAATCCGTCCCAGCGACAAAGTGGCGTGTGTAAACATGACCATCAATATTATCAATATTGGTCCAAGAATCGATTGTTAGTTGCCATCATTTTCAGTGACCGAGTCAAGATCTTCACGATCAGACTTTTCTTGAGCGAATGACTCTTAATTGGCATTCGATTTTCTGTTTTATTTCCGGGGGGAAATCAGCAGGATTAATCTGGAAGGGAGATGAGTGGTGGCAACAGTTATCGGTTCGGAAAACGGAATCGGTGGACGAACTTCGAGTTTTTAGCTGTGAACGGTCAATTTGCTCAAATGCCCTCGGGAGAGGCATAAATCTACTTCTCTCTCCAGTTATGGGTAAATAGAAGAGGAGTTGAAAGCCTTCAAGTCCTGTAAAACAGACTATCTAAGAGAAGATTAATTGATATGAAAAAACCTATTGCTGGGAAGTCACCGTAACTGGACTCAAGCCTGGGCGGAGAAAACCCACTTGCTTCTGAAATTGTAGCTGGTTGACTTTGAACCTATACTCCACATGGAGTTTATAGAAATTAACTAGAAACATTGATATTGGAATAAAAAATGATTGGAATCCTCTGGCTCAAACGACCATAAAATCCCCTGTTTTTTATGTACCTATACCAGCGGTATTCAAACTCTGTTCCACGGAACGCCAAGGTTGTACACAACCTTTCCAGGGCTTCAATAGGACAGAGTAATAATTTTGATGTACACTTTATAATTTTTCATCACGCAAACGATTCCTTCGTGGTTTGATATATATATATATGTGTGTGTGTGTGTGTGTGTGTGTGTGTGTGAAGAAGGGAAAGTTGTTTTTTGAAGGGTTTTCCTATAAAATAGAATTTCTGAAAAACATACCCCGAGTAGTTTGAAGACCACAAATTCGTGTCTAATTATCTGTATGTTTGTCTGAACACTATCTCCAACAATTCTCAATGAATTTCAGGCGGTGAAATGATGGGCCATGAGCTAAGGAAGAACTGATCAAAATTTTGGTGCGGATCCAGGATTTTTTACGAATGCCCCGCACGTCGTAGCTATTTACAAATTGATTTTGATTCACTCTTTTTTAGTGATAATTGCGTTTGAGAGGAAATGTGTTCTCGGCGTGCTTTTCAGTTTGTAAGGAGACTTGGCCAAATGGTATCAGATTGCTGTTGCCTCGGCAAGACGAACTCAACTTGACATTCCTCCCGGTAGCTCCTCCTGCCAACCTGATGCCAGACGTATCGCTCTCAGTTTTTCTCTGTGCTACATAACCAGGGCCAAGAGGGAAGATGCTGATAACTAGGCATCTTAGGATCTCTCAACGCTTCGCCCTGCCCAGGGACACTCCAGTGTTCTTCCATTGTCTGCACAGACAGAACGGAGGACATTCAAGTCTCACAAACGTGAATAAATAAAACTTTCTGTATCGATCTATTGTTTTATTTATTTATCTGTTTGTGTATATTTCCATGGCCCTCGTGTGATTTAAGGAGAAAGAAATGATGATTTATTATTGTGAAGAGTTGACTTCTATGATGGCACTGTCCAGATGATATCTCTTGGCTTTTATGATCGAACGAATAAAAATTTTATTCCAAGGAAAGACGTATTGGGAATCATTAGCTGGTTTTCTTTCATTCTTGCAATTAACGGAGTGTCATCTCCTCCTTCATTTTTCTTTCTTACTTTTCTTCATCATCGTTATCATTTTCTTTTTCTTCTTCTTCGTATTTTTATCTAACCCTAGCTCGAAGTCTTGCTTTGTTATTCAACTCCAGTTGCAAAGTCTGGAGCTGTCTCAATTTTCCTACCATAACAAGAACAATCCACAGCAAAATGAGGGTTGTAGACTGATATATAAAACTCACATTCCCCTACTGTGATTTGATTCTCACGACCATACTGATTCTTGGGAGGCTGTCTTACTGACTGAACAAAATTGATAAGTCTTGGATGATAAATACATACATTCATTCAAAAATATATATCTATATATATCTTTTTATTTATTATCGATACAATAAAAGAGTTACCGTAACCATCTCTGTTAAAATGGAAGTTGGAAGTTGGACCAAGCAGCAGCTAGTCTTGTCTCCTTCTTATGTTTTGTTTCTGTCAAACTTGAGGACCAAGTCTGAAGTTTGTTTAGACTCCAGTAAAAAGTTTGGAGTTGACTTAATTTTCCTAACGCAACAAGAACAAACCTCACCAAAATTACGGATGCAATCCAACATGTAAAAATTTATACTCGACTTTGATAAGAACTCACGACTGACTGATTGCCAGGTGGCTGTCTCACTGATTGAGCTTAATTGATAGTTTTAGATATTACCAAAAAAAAAAAAATCATGTAGAAAAACTGATTGGTTTGCTGGTCTTCTCCCGACTGAGCTGATTTGATAAGTTTTACAAGTACACCGAAAATTGTTACTAATACGCAAGAGCTCGTTTCATTCTTATGAAGAAATTCATCTACATGATTAAAATTTCCCCACTGTAATTTCAAACAGCGACCAAGTTAGTGGTAGGCGGCTCACTTACCAAGATGACAAATTTTACATATCAACGAAATTTATTATGCGGATACACTGGGGATTATTTCTTTCTAATAAATGAATACATGTAGACTAAAAAATGTATTTTTTTCGACATGTTTAATCTACTATATGATGCAAACGTTATACTAATCATCTTCAGTTGGAATAGAAATAAGAGTGGAGTTAAATTCTATTGTAAGTAGGTTTGTGTTTTTATTTTCTCGTTAGCTTCCCCCTTTTCTATCTAGTGCTCCTCCTCTGTCTTTATTTCTCTTTTCTCTTTTTATGTCTCTACCTTTCCTCCCATGCCTCATACCACTCTCTTGATTTAATTTCCATTTATTTGCTCCAACTCCTCCTTCTTCTACCTCTTTTCTCTTAATCTTTTTCTCCCCCCCCCCTTTGTCATTTCCTACTCCTCCTTCTCTCTCTTCTCTCGACTTGTTATTGCCTTCCTCTTTATTCATCTCCTCCTCCTTGGTTTTCATCACCATCTTCTCCTATTTCTCTTTCTCTATTATCTCCCCTTTCTTTCTCATCACTGCCCTGTTCACCTTAAACGTCTCGTTCCCCTCTCCCTTCTCACCCTCTTTTTTGTCTTTTCTCTTCTACATCTCCTTTCTTCTCTTCACCTAACATTCTTCATACTTATTTAATTAGAAACCGTTAACCCAAACCACCAAAATAGGTTTCTTTCGTTTCTCAGTTGCTCCAGATGGATGGCCATGTATGTAGCACGCATACAGGCTGCACCAATGGAGCTAGAGGGCTGGAAATTATAACATCTACTCCCTTATATATAACAAAAGTTTTGTTGTCGTTTTTTATTGTTGAAAATTGCCGCCGTAAATGGGGATTTTAATGGGGTGGGGGTTCAGTTTACAATATAACTTTATGCTAAATTGATTATTTGTTTGAATACGTCTGATCGTTTTCTTCTTTTAAAATTCCTGTCAGAATTCCTTAAGATTAGGGGATATCATTTTGTAAAGGTTTTTAGCTGACTTTTGTTCTCATCTCGTCTCATTTTTCAAACACAACGTCTTGGCCGATCTAATTCAGTTTATTTTAGTGATCACTGATCAACAAAATACGACAAAGTTACTCATTCAACGAAACCCATTTTCCAATTTTTTTTATCACCCCCAACACATGTTGCCGAAAGACACTGGTCACTTGACAGTATCTATTGATTGGCTAACCAGACCTGCTTTTTTTTTTTTTTTTTTCCTTCATGGTTCTCTCTGTCTGCCATGCCTGTCATAGTTAATCTTCACAATCTTTTTTTTTTATCCACTATTTATTTAATTTAAGCAAAAGCTCCTGGCGGTGTTATCATGACTGCAGTCATATGCAACAGTAATAGCAGAACTTATCAAGGAAAACCAAGTCCTACATCGTACATCTTAGATACTGTCCAATCAGCGAACTTCTGCAGCAAATAAAAATCTTCCTTCAGGACAAATCTCAGAAATTGGGTTTTCTCTCAGAGATTCCAACTTCCCAAAATACCGTACGTTTTCTTCAGCGAAGTAATGACATTATTTTCCACCGCAATTAGAAAAAAAAAAAAGGCTTTTTTTAGAAAATCATTTTCCTTTTTCTGGATGGCAGAGGGAATGGAACAGCGCAGCTTGAAACCATCAACAGGGACTGCCAAGATGAGTCATCCAATCGACGAGATGGACAAATGACTTTGGTGTTGAAATCCAAGGATAAACACGTCAGGCTCCAATCTTTATTCGTGATTGCAGTCGCAGAATTGATCGTCACTGTTGCAAATATAAAAGATTTCATAATGTTGAGACACGATCCCGATGTTGAGAAACTCTAATGATACATTCTTATAACTTTCAAAAAAAAATATTGTTGGCTAGAATAGTGCCCCGTCTCTATAATTAAAAAAAAAAAAAAGGTTATTCAAGAAAATCATTTCCCTCTTTTAGATGATATCAGGAAGTTGATTGTTCAGCAAAAACAGCCAACACTAGTAACCAAATCTACAAGACGGACTGATAACTTTGGTGGTGGAGTTTTATGATAAGTAGAAGTGGCCTGTAGTAAAATAACCTCGACAGTCTTGAAAGATTTATTGAGTTGAGGCCATGGTAGTGGAAATAGTTGAATACAGAGTTACTAGAACTTAGTTGCTATTTACTTGGAATGTAGCCTGAAGACAAGTCAATCAGCTCCGTACTCGACATAGAAATTCTGTTGAATATAAGAGACTGTCAACCAAAACTGTCATAATTGTCAACATAAGGTTTTTTTTTCAGTTTTTTCTGGCATGCTGGCCGTGTCTCACACAAAAGCAGCGCCAACAGATCTAAGGGCTGAAAATTCGGATATTTACTCCTTGTTATGAAATTTAAACTGTCAATAAAAAGCCAATATAGGCTGTGTCTCACATAGAAGCAGCACCAACAGAGCTGAAGGGCTGAAAATGTGGATATATACTCCTTGTTATGTCTAGAAAATTTGAACTGTCAACAAGAAAGCCAATATAGTTGATATAAGTTTCTTCAGTTCTTTTAATATTCTTGCTGGCTATGCAGTCAACATCACGGTCCTATCTTGAAATCTACACTAGATGTTTGAAATCGAAGGAAAGATTCTATTATCCCACAGTTTAATTGGCCTGTATTAAACTCTGATAATATCCCCTCATAAGCTGAGAGGAGCAACTTATTCATTGATCAACCTTTTTTTCCAATTCGATCAATCACAACACAGCGTTCTGCCAAAAGATGTTGGTCTCATGACAGTTTTTCTTGAGTGACTAACCGTACTCTTTTCTTCTTTTAATTATTCTTTTTCTCGGGAGTTGAAGAGAAAAATCATATCTTATGATAATTCTTTGAGTCTTTAGAAAAACCATATAAGTCAACATCTCTCAAGAAAAATGTCACCTGTCAGGTGTGAACGATTGTTTTGAGAGAGCCAGGGAAGAAGTAAATTGCGAAACGTAAATTGCCTCACTAGTGGGGAGGACACACTCAGATATTTTTGGAAAAATGAGAGCGTGACAAGTTATTTATCTGTAAACAAAATATAATTGTTATATTTTGTAACTTCTATGACAGAAAAATATGCATTTCGCACTTAGCGACGTCATCAGAGGGCATACACCTTATAAAAACATTTATTTGCTGTGTTTCAGCTTGGGGCTGGTATTTTCATTCTTTTTATAGTTGCTGATTTAGTCAAATTTTCGGCTGTTCGAACTAAAATATTGTTAACTTACCCCTACCGACTAAAATGGAAGAGGTGTGTACGTATCTACACAGGCTTGTCTCTCTGTCTCAGCGGTTCCCGACCAAGGGGTAATGAGTCTAAATGGAAGTTGAAGTGAATGTTCGTCTTGATTATTTTCGCTTGATTTCTTCGAGTAACAAATACACAGCAGCAGCTGTCCAATAATCGAATTAAAACAAATCCTAATCCTAAAGCTGTCTAATCCTACGCAAAATAAAATGATCGTTTCAAATTATTATTTGTTACGACTTACTTCATTGGTAGAGGGTACATCTAGTAATCTTATGGACAAAAGTGGTCGATGAACTTCAAAAGGTTGGGAAACAGAAGTTCTCAATTAATAGTAATGGTATTTCGTTGCAGGTTGGGCGATGGGCTAAGAAATAATTGATTGATTTACTGATGTGTTTCTGTTTCTCCACACAATATCTCCAAAACTTCTCCATGATTTTCAGTGCTATTTTGTGGAAGAGTGAGCCACGGATTTAGGAAGATTCGATTTTATTTTGGGGGCAGATCTAGGATTCTTCTGACTGAGAGAGATAATTCTTCTGAGAATGCAGAGGGAATGAGGGAAATGAAAAGGAAATAAGGAAAAATAACATGCACTTTTCAATTTAGCTTAGTCAGTAAGATGGCCTCGTGGCAACTAGTTGGTTGCCAGTCTAAATCATGGTAGGGTAAGGTGAATCTTGTATAGACTTTTACCCCACCAATTTTGGTGAAGATTGTTCTTGTGGTTGTTATGATAAAAAAATTCAGGAGTCAATTCTAGTTTTGCGAGTTCAACGATAAAATTGATGAATAATTTACATGTATAACAGTTATCTAAAATGAACGTGATACGATATACCTCTTGGACGTTCGTCTACTTTCATTGTTTCTTTATGGAATTTCCACTCTTACAATATGGAGCAGTATAAATATAAGTGAATATTGGTTGTATGTATGATATTGATAGTGAAAAGTAATTATAATTTGGTTAGTAGCTTATACTGCTACAAATGCTACTACTATCATCATTAGATAAAGATTGCAATTTATGAGTAACATTAGATGTCTGTACTAGGGTCAAATTCTCTTGCTTCATTAAAATCTAATAGATAAACCAAACAGAATTAATTTCTCCACACAATATTATTCCAAAACTACGCATCTCATTTCAACAACTTAATTAGTAGTTCCAGTAAATGGGATTTGGAAACTCCAACAAAACAAGTCGAGCTCAATTCAGCTTTAGGGGTAGAAATGAATTAGTCATCAGTTTTAATGTAGGTCAATGTGTCACTGTTATTCGTGCATGCCAGAACTAGTTTCTGGTCTGGTCATTGTCATCCTTCATGGTTGTTATATAAGAAAGGAATGTCAAATCTTAATAGTAGGAGTTTGACATGAACTTGAATAGGGATCTGTATGCTCTGGTACGGGTGATGGCTTATGAGGTTGGCACCATTAGTTACTGTGCTACACGGCCTGACTCTGACCCTAGCAACGCCGCCAAAAAGAATGAACAATTGTGTTAATATAGGCAGGAAAATAGGCAGATAAGATGTAAACAATTATTTTATTATAGGTAAAAAAGTAAGTAGATGCTTAGGTGAGAACAATTGTATTGATATAAGTGAGAGAGTAGGTAGAATCCAGGTGTGGAAAATTGTTTCGATGGAGGCAGAGAAAGAAACAGATAGAAAGGTGTGAATATTTGTATTAAAAATAGGATTCGTTGAACATACCGGAGATTTTATCTCCGCATTTCCATAATTTGTATTACAATGTCTTCCTACGCAACTTCAGTTAAAGTTGTTGTTCTGAATAAAAATATGTCTCATGTGTGGGCATCCTTTTTAATCTAGCCGGCCAAATATGACATTTTTCATCCTCATCCCGGCCACACATTCAGTTTGAAATTGTTGATCATATCACAGAGAGTTTCTATTCTAAACAAATGTACTATGATTAATATATTATTGATTTTCGAAGTCAAAGCAATAGTTATTTTACGATATGAAATATAAAATTGACTTTCTGAGAAAAAGTCTATGAGATTTTATTAAATGCCTAGATTGGCTGTGGGCCACAAAGAATGTTGTTGTGAGCCAAATCCGTCCCATTGGCCTATGGTTACCCATATGTAGCATAAAGTCTCAAGGGGGGGGGGGGGTCATGAACGTTACATGTTATGTCGTTTATTCTCTTTATTTACATAGAAATGGAAGAAAATGTAGGTGTAAATAGCGTAATTGTCAGCGGCATTGAGAACGGAATGACAAACCAAGCTAAAACTCTAAACCAGTTTGCATTCATTTTCTTCTAAAGCTCTTGGGAAAAGTATAAATTCATCTCTTCTCTTCTCTCCCGGCTATAGATAAACTGGTTTGGAACCTGAGTTGACCACCTCCTACATTAATTGCCAATCATGTCTTGAGGATATAACACCCGGATAATGTTATTGCTGTATTATTACATCTGAAAAGCCAAGAAATTGTCCTATGTCTCTATGTCAACAAAATCAAAATAAATTTTTCCTTGGCCAATGGCCCACCCTTCCACGAAATCTCATCGAAATCCATTGAGAACTTTTGGAGGTATTGTTTGTAAAAACAGAAACAGTCAGGCAAACAGAAATGAATGCATAGCCTCTGTCCAACTAGCTTTGGCAGAGGTAACTAGAGGTCAAAGTTAACGTCTCAGTCTTGTCTCCGATTTCACTCTCAAGAAAGTGTTTATTGACCTTGCTTACCGACCCCTGCTTTCTGGTACATCACTGCTGCAGGTTCGTGACATGGATAAGTCCTTTTACCTGTCAGAGGCCGTCACTGATACTCGGTTGGCGGGTGGTGTCAGTGTATTTTCCTAGCCTTCTAATAGCTTTTAGTGTTGCTGTCACTCATATGAAAGATCAGATGTAATCGGCTAAGTACTAAAGAGCATTTATTACTTTTGCTGGACATGTTTTAAGAGATTGGTTCGAGATGAAATAAGAAAGTCAAGGGGATCGATAACAATAACATTTGCTATTGTACTTTGAGGTTATATGTGTCAGAAACTATCAACCATTACTGTCACCGTAGGTTTCTTCAGTTTTTAAGTTGGGCTTGCTGACTGGTTGTGTGTCAGGTGTTCAAGCTGCACCAATGGGGCTGGAGTGCTGAATTTTCTTGAACTCTCATTCCCCCTGTCTAGAAAAAACTTTTTTTTTGTTTTTCGAAAAATTCTTTTTTTTTTCTGTGGGGGGAAGGTGTTTTGATTTACAATGTAAATCTATGCTAGATTGATCCCTTAGGTTATTCCTGGCAGTGTTCAAGCTTGTTTCTTTCGAAATTCAGATCTTTTAATGATCGCTGTCCAACAAGATGCAAGAGAAGTTATGTATTCATTGATCCATCCTTTTCCATATTTTCCTTCTAATTGATCACCCCCATCAAGGTATGCAGCCAAAAGACATTGATCACGTGACGGTTTCTCTCGAGTGACTAACCAGACCTATCTTCTTTTTTTTTTTCGCTCTTTTTGCTATCACTATTATATATGGATGCCAATGTTAATAAACATTGTTTTTATTTTTTTTACTGAAGTAAATAGATGATTATTGTTTCCCAACTCTTCAGTATGGAAATATTTGCTGTAATAAATATCTCGATAGCTGCCCGTCCACTTGAGCTACGAGAGCTATCAGTGCAGAAGATAGAATCTAATCATATACGTTTATTGATTATTTTATCAAAACGCTTGCCACGACTGACATATTTCCAGAATGTGAGGTCCATTTTTGGCCGTAGAGTGATGGTCCTAATAGTTGAGCTAAAAAGCAATCGAGATTGAGGTGACGAAAATACTAACCACAAACTTCCTCTGAGTGAGAATCTTGATTACTGCTATATCTAACGAGAATATACCTGTTCAAAATGATCGGCTCGTTAATGTACGGATCAACACCACAAGCTTGATGCTATCTTTATTGGATAATTCAATTTAAATTCTTCAAGTATCTTAATTTTATATCTTTTTTATCTCAATTCATCTCAAGCTGTTTTTATGTGTGATGTTCAGACATGAAATTTTGAGAGTTTCTATGCCGTAATTTTTATGATGTCATAATAGGAAGGTAAATCAACCAATGAGATTGTCCCATTTGAGCGCAAACAAACAAATGAATAAATAAACAGAAAAATTAGCATAGAACTTCATTTTATTGGTAGATACTTCTTTCATAATGATATCAGAGTTGTAATAAAAAGCAACAGAAATTAAGATGAAATAAATACCAGTCAAACAAGAAAAGCCACTGCAGACACGAGAATTCTATTCCGACTGAAGATGATTACTTCAACTTTTGTATTCTAAATTTTCTGAATAAAAACATTACCAAAAAATATATTTTTTCTATAAATGTATTTATCAATTAGAATGAAATACACCTTTGTGTATATGTATGATAGATTTTCATTGATAAGTGAGACCTGTTGATTAAGCATAGTCAGTAAGATAGCCTCCTGGCAGCCACTTGGTCATGAGTTCAAATCATGACAGGTGGTATGAATTCTACGTATTGGTTTACCCCCTTGTATTTCGCTGAGGTGTTCTTGTTACGGTTGAAGAATAAAGTCAAGTCCATTCTAGAGGTTTGGCAAAAGTTGATGGTCAAGAATGCTTCATCTGAGAAATTCCATTTTATACAATTATATGTAATTCTAGATGATCTGGAATTTACTATAAAAAGCAACTGAAGTTAAGATGAAATAAATACTTGTCAAAAATTGATAATGTTTAACAATGCTTCATCTAATAAAACTGATTAAATTCAAGATGATATATCTGTACCTCATATTTATGATTCACTGTGTCCCCAAAACAGTTGAAATAAGTTGCCCAAGTTTTCAAGTTGGTCTAGTCTGGTCTGGTTGGCCGTGTGTCGCACAAATAGAGCTAGAGGGCTGAAATTTCAAAATTTTCTCTTTATGCCTGGAAAAAACATTTTTGTTTCTCTTCTAATCATCCATCCCTTAAATAGGTTTTTAGAGGGGTCTTCCTACAAAATTGAGACATTTTTCAGTGATCACTGTCCAATAAAAATCGAGAGAAGTAACTTATACATCGATCACTCCTTTTCCCAATTTTTTAATTGATCGCCCCCAAAATGGTGTGCTGCCAAATGATATTGGTCATGCGGAGGTTTCTATCGAATGACTAATAAGACCTGTCTTTCTGAGATTTCTAAATGCAACTTTCCTTCTGGTAACATTCATTGCTAATTCATAACTTTTTTCTCTTTCTTTCTAGGTAAGAGACAGTTATTGATTACTCGTATTACTGAAGTAGAAGTCTCCGAAAATAAAATCACAGATCCGGACAGTATGTCAAAATATGGGCAGCTGAACAGCATTCAGTGTCTACAAAAGGTCAGGTCAGTACTACCCAAATTGCAAAATCTATTTGATTGCCCTGATATAAAAGTCTTTGAGAGGTTCTCGTCATCATCATCAGCCTTTTAATGTCCGTCATTGGACGTAGACCTTCCCCAAGATACGCCAGACCTCTCTGTCGTGGGCGCCACCGAGCCAGTACCCTCTGAACTTGTCTATTTTGTGACGCAATCTTATATTTTGCTGGCCCCGGTTTTGCATATGATCTCTGGGTTTCTCTGAGATAATATTTCTTTTGAAAAACTGACACATGATGAGCACATAGATAGACTCAGACAATCAGAGAGAAGAATCTGTAGCCCACTTGACTAGTTGGTCACATAGACTATTCGTTGGCTGATAATGACTCAAAACGGAATGAGATAAGAGATTTTTTTTGAACGCTACCAATATACACTCTATGAAAATTAAATAAAACATACGTTCATTTCTAGATAGCCAAATACAGAGCTTTCTATATTTTTTACATGGGCAATACATTATTTAGAAATGAAATTGTTTCTGACACATTACAGAAATACCTTGAAAAGTCTGATTTGATAAGTGCGGGTTTTGCTAAAATATGGTTGAGATATTGCTGTGCAAATTGAAGCAACTAAGGCTGAACTGGGAATAAAAATACATTGAATTCTGAAAAGATATTGAACAGTGCAGTTTCGAACAAGGGTGAATATTTTGGAACAATTTAATACGAAATTCATGGTATACCTGCACTTGAGTTTTGCAAGCCAAGCTAAATATATGATGTCATCCTAACAGTTCAAGTGACTCAGGACAAGTATCTTTTGAAAGATTTACATAATCATACTTGATTTCATGACACACCCAGAGATTATCAGTTTCGGAAACTCTAGCTAAATATATACCAGGAGAAGCTAAGGGTCAGATTATATGAGCAGATAACTTCACTTCCAAGTGGAAAGCACAGATTTGTATCTAGGTTGAAAGATTGTTCGAAAGGAAATAAGTGAAACTCAATTATGTGAATATTCATCCATATCTCCGCATGATAAGAATGTGACATGTTATTATTTTCGTGCGTATACTTCCCAAAATACACTTCTGGTATCTTGTTATCGATCACAAACTTCAAAGTATTTGCTGGCATTCCTATTTGAGTGCAATTAAGAGGGATATCTGGAGACAAAACCCTGAAGTCAAGGGGAATGTTTTCGCTAATTTCACCCGAGACTTGGATGCAGTACTGCATGAAGACACGCAACCACACAGCTCATCTACAGATATATCGTTGATGGTGGAGAGAGTGAATTTTAAAATGCCCTCAGGCCCCTGATGGAGATGGGCCCCCAAAAGCTTTATGATTAATAGATCACCCATTGCTTTAGGAAATATTATGTAACAAATCTCACTAAAAGTTCTAACATGTACTGAGATTTGTTATTGTATAATGTCAGTTGTCATGAAGTTGAGTACCACAAGCCCCTAAAATCTTTGGCTTTGGGAGATAGGTCTAGGGTTGAGGTTAGGGTAGCTATTTTCCCTCAAAAGAAAAAGAAAAAAAGAAGATCCAATACTTGAATAATTCCAGGTTCCACACAATAAACATAAAAAGACAGTTATAGAATAGATCAACTATTAACAGTAACTAGTTGGCTACTATTCAGTGTTACAAATAAATATTACTGACTTTTAGGTATGTTTCTATTCATTAAAATCTTCATAAATTGAGACTGCTTGCAAGGTTGCAAGTGGGTCTGCCCAGGAGTGGTTGTGAGTCTGCCCATGTAAATGCCCCGTAAAGTCTTTACAGAAGTACAAAAATAATTATCAAAAATAATTTTGCAACTCTCATGCTGAATACACGAAAATTGTAGTTTCATACAAATGCCAGAAAGTAAGATATGTAGCTGGAGGTTTTGGGGGGGTCTTACAGGGGCCTTGGTTCCTTTAGGAAACCCTACTTCCAACATTTAATCTAGTGGCTCCTAACCGGGGATCCATGTACAGTGGGGGTTCTGTGGATAGCTCCTGAAGTCTTGATGAAAGCATAAAAAATTACTAGTGAAAAATAATTTTACTATTTTCACGACAAATACTTCAAATTTGTAGTTCCGTATGAATACTGGAAAGTAAGAGATTTAGTTGGAGTTTTGGAGGCCAGGGATTAATTTCTTTAGAAAACCCAACTTACAACATTTAGTCTGGTGGCTCCCAACCAGGGGGTCATGGACTTGGGGTTCGGGGTCCATGGAAAAAACATTGAAAAACCTTAGGCTCGATAAGTAAGCAGTACTTTCAAAAACAGTGATGAAGCTAGATACTAGGGTACTGCGGGGGGGGGGGGATTTGGCTCCCTGATGAGCCCCCTCCAAGATTCATTATTGTATAATGCCAGTAGAAATGGAGTAGGTGAACTAATATTGAAAGAGCCTTTGAGCTGCCCGCCTACATTGGGGGCTCGGGGCAACAATTTAAAATAAAGCCCCCAAACCCCTCCCTCAGCTACATTTTCACTTGAAATTTTTTTCTCTTGGCATCCAGCCACTAAGTGCTAAATGCTGAGGAAGTTCTTGTACTTGGAACATTTTACAGGTTACCATATTTCCCCAGGAGATTTGGCAGTCTCCAAGAGCTTCCATTTAATTAATTCCTTTCATTTCTCTTTTTTTTCTGTTCAAAATCCGAACTTTAATTGAAGAATGAAATACATAGCATAAAAGATTGTTCAGGTTTCAGTTGAGTGTTGTATGCAATTCAAACTAACACAAGTAAACACATACGAACCTATCATATATATATATATATATATATATATATATATGTATATATATATATGTACATATATATATATGTACATATATATACATACATATATATATATATATATATATATATATATATATGTACATATATATATATGTACATATATATACATACATATATATATATATATGTACATATATATATATGTACATACATATATATATATATATGTATATATATATATATGTACATATATATACATACACACATATATATTTATATATATATATATATATGTACATATATATACATACATGCATACATATATATATATATATATATATATATATATATATATATATGTATAAAATCTACCAAGTTTTACAGCTTTGAACACTAGACGTTGAAAAACTTCTTCAAAATTTTTTTCATGCCAATTCAGTCACTCATTTTCCAGTATGTGTCAATGAAATTCATGCAGTTTTCTTTAGTGTTTTTCTCTTTTTTTCTTGTATACTTTGTTATTATAGTATGATGTATAAATTTTCTCTTGTTGGGATCATCAATTATTCACCATGTATCTGTTTTGGGGATTTAAAAACAAAACAGTTATATCAACACGGCAATCCAGCTGTGCTGATTATATGTGTGTGTATAAGAGCAATGCTATGTTGAGGCAGCTACCCTCTCAGTCGGAGGTTCGATTCCTGCACCAGCCTCATTTTCTTTATTTGTTTTTTCAAATTTTTGTAGGCCAAATGATATATTCACTGTGTAATGATGTGAGATCATTTCAAATAAAGTTTCAGTATAATATAACACAATTTATAATGATTCTGTCTGATCATATATCCATTTCTAAATTACATGTCTATATATATGCACACACACACACACACACACAAACACACACACACACACACACACACACACACCTTGCATACCTGAATCACTAAATCTTGCTCCCGTGCCTGAAATGATTATCTAAGAAATGAGATCACTCATCTAAACCCTCCCCCCACCCTTTAAAAAAATATGAGCGCCTAGTTTGGGTATTATCGGCCCTAAATACCATACAGAACCCCAAAAGCACTTTTTCATCGTCATCTAATGGTGTGGCAAATTTTCGAGGTTGTAACCCCAAAATTGTAACTATGAGTTGGCAAACTCTGTTGCCTATTTGGCTGGTTGGTCATACAGGCCCCTTGTAGGGCTATGTTGATTCGATAAATAATGTATATATGTAAACATATATGAATCCTATATGGACATGTTATGTATGTCTTTGAATGTATATCATTATTGAGTTGTCTGATGTATATTCATGTACACAAATATTCTCACGTATATTTACGTATGTGCAAATGTATGCCGTTGTCAGTCGTTCCTGGCAACACATACACTATAGTGACAGCGGGAATTGACAGAGCTGTCTGTTAGGAGAGAAAAAAAAATTCTGTCCTGCCCGTATTATTTTTAAAAGACAAAGTTGAAAAAGGAAAGAATAATGTCACCGTAATTCCAACAGAAAGTTAACAGACATGTGTTTCTGTTGAGTTCACGTTTTATATATTTATTTCATTTTCATTGTTTATTTTTTGAATGCTCCGATAAACTCTGAGACAGCTGACAGTCTTTGAGAATTTGAAAATCGAGGCTAAAAATCCCAAAATATCTAGCTGTGCCAGGAAGTTTTCTGGATGAATATCTGAAATTGAGGCATGAAATATAGAAAGAAATCTAGATATCAGAACCCGAACTTCAATTCAGATGAAATATTTTTTTGAAAATCCAGATTTTGCAAAATAAACCAAAAATATCCCATTTTTTGATAGAAAAAATCTCAAAATATCAATTTCACCTTGAAATATACTGGTTTCACCTAAAACATCTGAATGTATATCAGAATTTCTCTGGAAAAATCTAAAGATATCTAGATTTTGCCATTAAGTATCTGAAAAGATCAAGATTTTGCAGAGAACGTTGAAAAAATTTGCCCAAGTGATGATTAGAAGGACCTATTTTGGGGGGGCTCTGGCCGGTTAAAGGGAAATGGATAGTAGTAGTGTTAAGACGAAAAATTTGATACTTTGAAGGTTTTCAGGAAGCGGTATAAATCGAAAATTTCAGAAAATTCTGGAATCCATATGTACATACATATCTATCTTATATATGTATATATGTCTATCTATCATTTATATATTGGAAACTGTCAACCAAAACTGTCTACAAAGATATCTTCAATTTTCAAATTGGTCTAGCTAGCTAACTGGCTATGTTGAAAAATTGATATCTTCTAAAATATATGCACTTTCGGCAAATCCAGCAACAGCTTCATTTTCTTTTGAAATATTCATTTTGTTTACATTGTCTAGGCCAAGCGATGTATATTAATCATGTAATGTCTCAATATAATATAATGCTATTTGAAATTATTGGGTTGGATCATATGTATCCATTTCTCCATACATAAACTTGTGTGTATATATATATATATATATATATATATATATATATATATATATATATATATATATATGTATATATATATGTATACATACACATATATATTACAGTTGTAGCTGTCAGACATGAACACATGAACTGTTTAATCTAATGATATTATATATGTGGATATAAATATATATATATATTTATGTATATGTATATATATATATATATATATATATATATATATATATATATGTGTGTGTGTGTAGAAAGAGAGAGAGAGACAGTAATGAAGTATACATGTGAATTCAAGATAAAACAGGCATATATCTGTGGAAGAATTCATTATTTTCCATTCTTTCATTCTATTCTTTATTACCTTCATTAGCAGACCATAGTTTCAACAAGTCTTGTCTTTTTTCAGTGCATTGTGGTGAATATACTATTCACACTAAGAACTTGATGAACCTCAATTCATAGAAAAACAGAAATCTATGTACATGTATATATATAAAGAAATGGATGTGTATAATCCCACTGAATGATCATAAAATGCACTATATTATATTTAAGCTTTTATTTGAAATGATCTCTTATCATTATACGATTAATGTATCATTCAGTCAAGACAATTTGAATTGTATGAACAATTAGGGAAAATGAAGTTGCTGCAGGAAACATAATAATACATATATATATATATGTGTGTGTGTGTGTGCATGTGTATAATTTGTGGTCTCTCCATGTGAGGTTGAGCATGATTCTGTCATGTGCACATTGCATGTTTCTCAGTCTGTGGGCCAGTCTCTTGGTTAGGTTCTATCTTTCAGCTCCATAAGTGACTATCAGAAGGATGCATTGATTGTATACTCTTCTTTTTAAGATTATTGGGATCTTCTTGTTTTTGAAGATGAGCTTGCTTTGCAAAAGGCTTGTCATTCTTGAGTGATTATTCAATTGACTTCTTCTTCTTTCGAGGGTCTTATGGAAATTTGTTGTCCTAGGTAGATGTAGTGGTCAACTTTCTCCAGTTCTGCATCTTTGATTTTGATTGCCGTGTTCTAATTTCCAATTTGTTGCACATGACTTTTATTTTGCTGAAGTTCATGTGTACGCCAACATTCTTGCTTTCTTCATTCAGTTCATCTAGCGTTAGTTGAATGTTTAGTTGGTTTTCCGCAAAAAGATTGATAACCTTAGTTAAATTTTGATGAAAAAAAAACGATTAAAACAATGAAACTGTTGATGAGAAGTAGTAAAAAATGAATGAAAATTTTTTCAAAGTACTCCATCAAATTGATAACTGACTAACATTCCAAAGGAAATTATGAATCACTACCACCCATATATGCTCATTTTTATCACATAAATTAAGCATAAACTTATATTGTAAATTGAATGCTCTACTGAAAGGTGGGTAGTTGAGAAAAAAAAACAGTTCTTACTACTGATTGTGGAGAGTGTATGTGTCCAGAATTTCAAAGATTTTACCCTGGAGACATTGATCTGGCCAAAGCGCAATATATATATATATATATATATATATATAATGTGTACTTTAGAGAATGAGACAGACTCGGGAGTGAAGTTTCTGGTGGTAAGGTTTTATTAATCCTCATATGTCAATAGTCCATACATGTTTCGGGATTTCTCCCATCATCAGTGGTGCGTGTTGTGTGAGTGTGAATTAAAATGTACCATGTGGAACCAGAGTCCACTGCCAGCGGCTATGCTTTGTGGGTAAGTTTTGTTGTCAGGGCTACTAGAGGCCTCATGCTGAATGTAAGAATGACCAGCAGGTATTGGGATTTTGGTAAAGCAGTTGGACTTGGGGAGGGCAGAGTGTGTCAAGGTAGGGGGTAGTGTTGTGGAGGTGGATTTTTTAGTATGTTTGGGATAGTGTAGAAGGAGGGATGGTGGGGTCAAGGAGCTACATAGGTATCAACCTTAAAAGTTACTGAAAATGTTTTGGCTTTGATAATTTTCAGAACACATGAATAAATTGAATCCAGCAGAAGTGTTTAAACAGGGTTGTTAGAGTAATTATTATTAACAACAGCAGCAACAGAAACAGTTACATGCATAACGAATGGAATATATGTGAATGAATTTTTTTCCCAACTTCTTGGTGACCAATGTCTTTTGGCAGCATGTCATGTAGGAGTAATCAGTTGAAAAATTGGCAAAGGGGTCATCAATGTATGAGTTAATTCTCTTGCCTTTTGCCTAGCACTTGGATATCCAAATTTACAAACAAGTTCGATTGAAAAATTGAACCCCCACAAAAACTTCACTTTGGAGGGGAATTTAAAAAAAAAAAATATCTCATCCAGTGTGAGTGCAAAATTTCTACTTCAAATGGTTAGGGCTGAGCAAATTGTGAATATATAGATACATAGTTTGTATAAATGTAGAACACATTGATAACCCAAACCCAACAACAGTATCTAAACCGATGTTGTTACAAGCAGCGATTAATTGATTGCTTTCAATTCTATTATTAAAAATGACCTGATCATGTTTTGAATATAGTTGGGCTTCCCCTCTCAACGATTTGATTCAGAATAAATCTCCTCATTGAGAAAATAAAGGATTTGGTTTGAACACGAACATTCCAGGACTAAGGTTTTATGCTTGGTGCTGATACTCTACCTACTGCTACTGACATGTTCCATTAACAGAAATCATATACATGACAAAAAAATCCTTAAAAAACAGCTTTATTGCGAGAAATCTGTGTGCTGTTTGTGAAAAGAATGATTAACAAAAAATCTGATATAGAAATTATTTGTTCCCAATGTTTAGATAAGATTAGATGGAATTGACCTCCGGTGATCTCAAATGACTTTGAAAGTCAACTTCACATAATCTATGTCATAAGTTGATGTTTTTTGAGTTTACATGCCAAATATAAGGTCAGTAAGCCTTGTAGTTTCAGCATGAAATAGACATGGACAAATGAATGAACAGAAGTCTTAAACATTAGTACAGATTCACAACTCTTCGCACATACCTGTATCTATCATCAGCAGGCTCAGTCTATCTCAGAAGATGATTGAGTGTGTGCATGGTTTGTTTTCTGAGTGAGCTGCAGTGCCGGCCACAACTGTTGCTTCCCATATTGTTTGTGACACAGCAAGCAGTGGCATTGAAGTGACCTCTCCAGAGCACAAGCCTGGGCAAAGTCTAAGAAGATTCTGTGATGCCCAGTTAATAGGATCCCATCTTGGCCTAGCTGGCACAATCTCAAAGGAATACATGTATGTATACATATATATATATATATATATACATATATATCAATATGTATCAAGAAATAGATATATTATTCAACAGAAGGATGATAAGTTGCGGTATATTATATAAAAACTCTTTCTGAAACAGCAACTGTTTGGTTTGATGGTGGAAGCGTTGCTACAATAAAGCAGCTACCCTATTAGTCGCAAATTCATATCTTGTAGTCGCCTCATTTGTTTCTATTGTATTCTATTTAGGTTGTCTAGGCCAAGTGATATATTAACCATTTAATGATGGAACATCATTTAAAATGAAAGTTTCTATACAATACAATGCAATGCATAATCATGCATACATATATATTTATATATATATGTACACACATATTTCTCTTCCTCTCTTTATCATATATTTATATATATATATATATATATATATATACATATATATATATTTGCATGTGTGTTTGTGTGTGTGGAAACATGTAGCCCAATCATGTATTCTGTCTATGAGCCAAAGTAAATGCAAAATAAACCCACATCTGTACTGATCCAATACACGGTTGTCATGGTCACCAGACTGCCAATATTGGTTTTTACTGCCAGCAGAAGACGACAAGGAACAAGCCAATATGCTGAGATCAAAGATGTGTGAAGCCCACAGCGGAATCAAAGGTTACCATTTTTAAATGGTGGAGCCGTGAGACTGCAAAAACAAAGACCATATGAGCAAGAAATTCAGTATTTTAAATAATGGTACTGCTGTATGTACTGGCATATAAGTTTTTTTCCAACAATTCTATGTAAAGCTTTCAGCATGATAGTTTTGAATACTACTGGCAATTCTTTCTTTCCTCAGTAGAGTCATAATGACACCCTTTATCAGAATTGAGCTTGAGAGAGAGGCCAAGGGGATAACCTACTCTAGGTTTTAATTCCCACTGTCGCCTTCGAAATGGTCCTCTTGGGCATGAGTGCAGAGGTCCCAGCAATTCCAACGCTTCCCTGAAAGGCTGTAAGAGTGATGGTCTTGTACACCTCCTATGATTCTTTTAAAATCCCTTGGAAAATGGTGCCATTTGAGTTGGAATTTCAGCCTGGGAACCTCGAGAAAGTCATAAGAAGCAAGGTCAATTGAACAGAGTGGGTAGGAAATGTTCGTCGTACTATTGGAAGTGAGGAACTGTCGGACAGTAAAGGATTAGCTTTGGTACTAATTTGCAGCAATGAGTCAAAAATCCAAGATGTCCGACGAAATGGGTGAACCCTCCCCATACGACAGACCTGCAATCGAAAAAAACATCATGGATGATTTGACTACGATCTGCGAAGATAACCTGGTGCACTTTTGTGACATTTTCTAATCATCCACAACGGTCATCATCTTCAACGAACTTTCAACTTTCCTTGAAACATTTATACCAGGAAAAAAACACTCTGCTTTGGGTCATAGCATTATCCCCCCCAAGGCTTCCTGAGGCCACCAGTGAGTTTCTGCAGCCGGTTTATTGGACTTTGAAATAGAACCCGTGAGGATTCTTCACTACATGAGATCAGTCCCTGCAGAAACTGCAGGAGAACAATAACAGGCTGTTACAAAAATATGTGTAACACAGCAACTCTCCAACTCGTACCAATGGTCATTAACAAGCCAATGCTACAGGTTTAGCTTAAGGGCAGAAAGACAAACTGTGTACAGTTTGCTCTGAGTGAAACTGTTGGGTGGTGGCTCATATCAGGGTTGAATCCTGATAGAGGACTTAACAAACTATCTTGAAGAAAATGGATGGTGACATCAGTATGTGAGGTCCCAGTGGAGTACTCTGAAAAGGAATAAAGCCCCATTGCCATATGTAGACTATTTTTTACTTAATATCAAATGGCGGGATTGTCTCCTAAGAGACCTTGTCTATATTAATCAATCTATCTATTTATAACTGGCACTCTGACTCTTTCTCTTCTCTCTCTCCAATACGTATATGTATGAATGTATGTACACCCATGAAAGTTTGCCCAGTAAGACATGGCAGAGATAAGCATGATCGTGTTTGCAAAGAATGTATGTATAAAAATATATATGTATGTATATAAATATGTATGTATGTATGTATATATATATATATGCATGTATATTCATGTAGGCATGTATACATATATATTTATACTCTATTAGTATATAAAAAGCCATATATATATATATATATATATATATATATATATATATATATATGTATGTATGTATGTGTGTGTGTGTGTGTGTGTATATATGTGTGTGTCTGTGTATAAAAATATGTGTATATATGAATATATATGTGTATACATATATATGTGTGTATATAATTATATATATGTGTATACATGTGTATATATATATGAATATGTATGTGTGTATGTATATATATATATGTGTGTGTGTGTATGTATATATATATATAATATATATATGTGTGTGTGTGTATATATATATATATATATATATATATATATATGTATATATATATATATATATATATATATATGTATATATATATATATATATATATATATGTATATATATATATATATATATATATATATATGAGCAAGTGCTTTTACAGCAGTTTCCTTATACTTTTAGATAAACACTGTTCCCAAATACAAATATATCTGCTCTTATAGATGACAGACACATGAGTACACATGTTAACCCAATGTACATAAACATAAAATATATATATATATATATATATATATATATATACTTGTATTTACTGAGTAAACAGGAACATATCATCTTGCATACATGGATATAAACTTCCTTGAATCTATAAACAACCTCAAAGGTTATATATAGACATATATATGTGCACAACTGTTTTTTACTCTTATCTATGCTCTTTATACGAATGCATATATATATATATATATATATATATATATATATATATATATATATATATATATATAGGCATATATTTACGTACATACTTATACATTGTATTTCAATGAACTATCATATGTTTACATACATACATACATATATACACACATATATATATATGTATATATATATATATATATATATATATATATATATATATATATATATATATATATATATATATATATATACATATATATATATATATATATATATATACACATTATACCATATACATGTATATGAACATTATTCATTTGAACTCAAATGCTAGAGTGGATCAATAAGTCTTACTGCTAGGCATAGTTATTGGCTGAAATTTGATCTGTAAAATCCCTGTGTAATGTTTGATCTTTGAGTTTGAGTGCATTGACAAAGAAGGACATTTTGTTGAAAAATAAATTATTTTATTGTTAAATATAAGTGCTTTTTTTGTCATTAGGTTATTGACTTAACAATGTGCTTAGGTAACATCAAAGTGTTTATACATATAATATATATTCACATACATGCATTATATATATATATATATATATATATATATATATATATATATATATATATATACATTGTGTCATCCACTGACAGCTGTTTCAATGTATTACATCTCTTCAGTATGGCTATATACTTTTCCATTATCCCATCCAGTACCGCGAGGCAGAATTGAAACCTTCATCTCAGACTTGTAGGCCGATATCTTATCACTGGATGACGGAACTGGACTGGCATTTAGGTTTGATTTAAGCGTTAAGTTTAAATTACACAGAAATCCCTCATCCACCAGAGTACTTAATTCTTATAGAAGAGCATTGCATAATAATTGTGTCATATATATATATGTATATATATACATATATATATGACACAATTATTAATTATTATTATAATAACCACTCACTCCTGTAGGGTTGAGCACTCTTCTACTTATGCTACTATTCAATGCCCTTCTAACTCTGGAATGGAGCACTTTGGTGGATGGGGGATAATGCGCAAGTGAATATATTGCTTAGTTCGGTCCTGTTGACTGTCCAGTTCTGCAAACGTTTTCACCCTACCTTGTACTGAAAGGGATATTGGATGGTCTATAGCCGCACTGAAGAGATGTAATACAACTGAACAGCCATCCAAGATGACACAATTATTAATTATTATACATATATATATATTTATGTATAGTCACATACATAATATATATGTTGATGAATAAACAGATGTATATACACTTCGTGCACAAAGACACTCATGTGTATGTACTATCTAAGCGCTTTCACACACATACATACAAGTATAAACATACACATGTATACATGAGTATCAACTTTCATACTGTATAACGAAAGACCCACGTATACATACACCTTAGACTTCATATTGCATAACCACTTCCATATACACTGACATACTTATTAACACAAACATGTATGTGTTTATATATACGTGTATATAAGTGTGTGCTTGTTGTCTTGACTAATCTTTTGACAATACATTTCAACAACTGGTGAAAACTTGGACACATCAGGATTTGGGGGGGGGAGAAAAAAAACTGCTCTACTGGAGCACTTTGTAAGCATAATTTGTGCCAAATTCCTGACAGATATGTCAGGACATGTGACATTAATGCGTCACAAAAGAGTGCTAAATTTTTTACCCCCTCCCCACCGAAGTTTTCTTCGGAGGAGAGAAAAAAAAAAGGAATCTGAGGAAAATGTCTTTGAAGACGATTAAAAAAAACTGAGAAGGAAAATAAAATAAATGGTAAGTTCTTTGATGATTTGGGAATTTTTGGTTAATGTTTCCGTTACTTGTTTGTGTTTCTAGAAAACCGTCAACCGAAACTGTCAGCGAAGGTTTCTTCAGTTTTTAAGTGGGTCTGTCTGGGTTGATATGCGTTGCGTGTACAGACCACATGAATTGAGTTGAAGAGCGGAAAATTTTCAACATTCAGCCTTATGTTCCAAGAAAAGTTTTTTTTTCCGTTTTTAAAGATTCTCCTCGAAAAAAAGGTTTCAGTGGGGGTTCTATTTCCAATGTAGGTTTTTCCTAAATTGATCCCTTAGTTTATGTCCACCTTTTCTTTTCCCAAATTCAGACTTTTTTAGTGACTTCAACAAAATGAGAACAAAGTACCTTATTGATCAATCTTTTTCCCAAATTCTAATTGATCACCCCCAACATTACATGCTGTCTAAAGAACGTCAATCATGTGAAAGTCTCTATTTAGTAACTAACCAGACCTGTTTCTCCCATTCTGTTCTTTGTTTTAAAATCTTCTGGTTGTATTTTTTTTTTCTTCCTTTGTTTTCTCGTAGAAGGAGTAGAGAAAAACCTTTTCATGACGATTAAAAATGTCTCTGTCCTTCTTCCTAAATGGTGGTTCAGAAAAAGGGAAAAAAAATGGAGATGCAGGGTGGCCTGATGGTTAGCAAAACAGAAAATTGAATCGACGAGCTAAATTCATACATTACATTGATTCCGTTCATAAAGGGTATGAAACCATCTTTTCCCATCCCCACGAGAAAAGGTAAATATCAGACTCTTCAGACAACTCTGAATTCAAACTGAGGAAGTCCAACCTTTTGTCCAGCATCATGACAACCATCAAAGTGGAGAGTGGGTTCTCAAAAATATTAAAGAAATATACAGATACCTCCCTCATGACAGTTTGAAAGATTCAGAAGAAAATCATCAGAAGATGAACCATGTCTGAGACAAGGTTATCATTAATGGAGCACCGATGATTTGTAGGAATAAATCAATATCATCCCACTTTTATGCAATTCAGCACTCAGACCTTATCTAATGTGGGACATGGACCTGGTGTTGGAGCGGGGACAAAAATCATCGCATTACCCCCCCACCGTCTTTGCCTTTGGCATGCTTTAAGCCTCAAGGGATAGCCTTGACCTTAGCCAATACAGTGCAATGGCGAGGCGCAGTATGGAGAAATGGGTCTCTTGGAATTCTTCATTGATTCTTTGCAATAAAAAAACAAGGATTGGCTACATGATTCGATCTTGCTTTATTTGAAAATGATGAGCTTTTTTAATTCAAGATGGAGAGCCAGTTTTACTTTCTCGTAATCTTTCCAGCTGAAACAGCAAGTAGGTCTTAGGTACCATTAGATATAATACTCTCACAAGCAAACGTGCGTATTTTTAATGCTGTCATCATGATTATAGCCCAGTGGCTGCTGCATCTATTGTAAGTTATGACAGAGTGTTCTCATAATCTATATAAAAGAATATGCATTTGTTGTTGTATTAACTAATCTAGATTTTTTGTCTTATGTAGGATATATGGATATTTCTGTAGATTTCTTGTGGAGCATAGTGACACACACGCCATGCCAGTGGACAATTGACGGAATTATATTGCTTCAATTTCTGGTGCGAGTAGATTTTACAGTTTGGAGTCTATAACACAAGGCCCAAGATTTTTGTCCTTGACTGAAGAAAGCCACCAGGGATTCTCAATCACTACGGTGTCTGTTGGCATCATTGTTGTTTTTTTTTTCTCAAAAAAAGGGATTAATTGAAAAAATAAGAAAATGTCTGAAATATGGAAGGGGTCAAGCATCAGGGGAACAACTTGACCCTGCTCATTTTAGTGCAATGGTGAGGCGCAGCGTGGGGGACTACGTCTCTCGGAACTCCTTATTGATCCTTTATTGCAAAGGACCAAGGATTGGCTTCGAGGTTGGATCTTGTTCCATGGGAAAATAATGATTTTTTTTCTTTATGTAAAGGAGAGACACAAGATACAAATATATGAGAGAGAGAGAGAGAGAGAGAGAGAGAGAGAGAGAGAGAGAGAGAGAGAGAGAGAGAGAGAGAGAGAGAGAGAGAGAGAGAGAAGGGGGGTTGATGAATGAAAGAGAAACAATGGACGAAGACAGGTCTGGATAGTCACTCAATAGAAACCATCTCATGACCAATATCTTCTGGTCTTTCTGTGTTGGGGGTAATCAATTGAAAAATTGAAAAAATGAATAAAGAAGTTTTATCTCTTAGCATTTAGTTGAGCATCAATATAGCATATACTCTCCCATTTTTTTTCTCCAATATACTGTGCTGTCTTGCTATCTCTCCATGTGATGCAGATGGAGCATAATTCTTTCAAATGCACATTGTATAGTTGTCAGTTGGAGGGTCAATCTTTCGGTCATAGATGGCAAATATCTAAGTAACCTCCAATTTTCTGAGGACATCATCCTTTTTATTGAAAACCTTTATACTTTGAAGAATGCTTGATAAACTGAATGAAGAGACACCATACAAACTCCAGTAATTACAAATGTCCTATGCAACAATCACATGAAGAAGAAATACACTGTGATCAGAATTGGGAATCCTCCTGAGAGTCACTCATGTAACTGAAACAGGGAAGCTTACCAAAAGATTGACCCTCCAAATATATATAATAATAAATCCTTAGAAAAGCCAATACAATTCTTCAGTGAGATACACTTGAAAAGTTCTTCCTATTTGTTAATGATTTTCTTTCATTCATTCTATTTTTTGTTGTTGTCTCTAGTTAATTTATTTTCTCTTTTCTCTGTTTTTTTCCAGGTAAGAGAATTTTTACTGGATTTATCTAAGTTGCAGATGTTGGCATCTTGAGGTTGGTACTATATCCCAACACTACACATCTTTTTTGTTTTCAATTAACTGATGGTGTCAGATATTGAGTCAGAGGCATAGGAGAGCTGGGGGGAGGTCTGGCTGACAATCGGTAAAATCTGGTGCCAAGCAAAAATGAGACTGATATTATCTTCGTAATCATTATATTATGTCAGGTATGAATTGTCCATCAACACACACACACAGACACATACATATATATATATATATATATATATATATATATATATATATATATATAGTCTAGAAATCTAATGATATATATGTATATATATATATATATCTATATCCGTCTATCTATCTATCTATCTCTCTCTCTCTCTCTCTCTCTCTCTCTCTATATATATATATATATATATATATATACATATATATATATATATATATATATATATATATATATATATATATATATATACATATATATATAGTCTAAAAATCTAATGATATATATGTATATATATATATATCTATCTATATCAATCTATCTATCTATCTATCTATCTATCTATATATATATATATATATATATATATATATATATATATATATATATATATATATATAGTCTAGACAGCTTCACAGCTCTAAGCACCAAGCATTCAAAAACTTTTCCAAAAGATTTTTTGTGTCACTTCAGTCACTTATTTCCCATCATCTGTCAGTGCAATTTATGTAATTTTCTTCTGTGTTTTTCCCTATTTCATAAATACCTTATTATCATGGTACTATGTATAAGTATTCTTCAGTCAGGATCATCAGTTGTTGACCTTGTAATGGTTTCAGAGATTTAAAAAACAAAACAGTCATATTAACATGGTACCCCAGCAGTGTTGACCAAACATCAACTCCCTGTCTCAATATATAGTCTATGCCATACATGCAGTTTGTCATTTTATATAAGGTTTTATACGCATTGTAAATTGATATTGTTTTACACTACATATCATTTATTTTTTGAAACAGGGCTCACTCCTGTTGGTTGACCAAAAAATGTATTTAACAACAGGCGTGACTCGATAATTCTCTGTCTATTCGCCTCTTTTAACAGGACAGTTATGTTTTAAGAAATGGATGTATATGATCTGACAGAATGATTATGAATAGCGTTATATCATAGAGAAACTCAAATGAAATGATCTTGCGTCAATACACAATCAATGAATCACTCAACTTAGACAACGTAAATAGAATGGACGATTGAAGAAAATGGGACTGCTGCTGGAGATTTCAAATAAGTTTGTGTATAATATAATACAACTTATAATCATATATATATATATATATATGTCTATGTATATATATATATAAATATATGGCTCTCTCTCTCTCTCTCTCTATATATATATATATTATAGTATGTATTGTATCTACAAACTCATCGTAATTGTGTGGCCATATGTTCTTGTCATTTCCTGCATTGCAGCTCGGTCTCTGGCCTTCCATCTTGAGGAATTGAAAAATGAAGGTTCCAATATTCAGAAGCAACAAAATAAAAGAAACAGATTTAGCCTGACACAAAATAAACATCGAATTCTGTCAATAACAAGTCTGCTAAATGACGTTGGCAGAAATCAATTTAGTCTTCTATCAAAGTTTTGCTTTGAATTGCTCCAAACACTGGCCAAGCAGATTTGAACAGTTTGAAACTGTGAACCAAAACTGCCGCCAAACCTATCAACGAAGGTTTTCCTAAGTTTTCAAGTTGGTCTAGCTGGCTACGTATGTGTTAGTTAGTATGTATCTCTCGAATCAAAACCAGAGACATAACTACAAGATGGGTTCTTTGTATGTATCTATCACACTCACAGGCTGTCTCAAGACAGTTAGAAGGATGACAATTTAAACACAAACTCTTTATAACGTGTAGAAAAAATGTTTTTATTCTTTTTGAAAATTCATCTCTTAGATGAAATTGGGGAGGGGGGGGCAATTAAGACTGTAAGTTCATGCCGAATTGATCCCTTTCTCTGTATCCGGCAAAATTTGGACTTTTCTTGTGATCACTGTCCAACAAAGTACAAGAGAAGTGAGTTTTTCATTGATCACTCTTTTTTCCAATTTTTTGATTGATGCCAAAAGACATTGATCGCATGACCTTGACATCATGTGACTAGGTTTTTTTTTTTTTCATTGGCTTCTATGAAGCGTAGATTTTGTCATGGTTGGCTTGTTGTTGTTGCTGAGCTTGTTGTCAGTCTGCGGTGAGAGCGGGAGTGGCTTGGTTGTTTTTTTAAATATACTCAGCAATGTAGGGGGCTGTTGCTCCCCTACCACCCTCCCTCCAAAAGCAGGCAAAAAATTTTTAGCAAATCAGTGTTATTCAGATATGGGGAAATGGAAACAGCAATTGCTTTATTTTCACTCCTTCTGTTCTCCTCCTCGTTCCATAGAAGGCATAGTCTTTACTTTGTCCGTTATCCGTTGTCCGCACATCACAAAACCGGATGAAGAGTTTGAGTCTCAAAGCGTCATATTTGTAATCAGAGTTCTCCATCTCCTAGATGGGTTGTCAACCAAGGCTAAAGCACCGAGTCTCTCCTTGAGGAGGGAAGAGTTGGATCCATGCCTTTTCCAAGTATTATTTGTACTGTCTCTGCCAGAGTTTGAATTTGGTAAGCTGATTCCATTTTCTGCACTATTAATCATTAAGCCAAGCCTGCTTCATTCATTTGTTGTTCAGTACCATAAAATAAATTTTTTTTCTCTCCATGCCATCATTTCAATAATCCTCGGATTTAGAATTTCGATTTGCAATTTATTTCTCACTACACAACCGTCAATCAAAAACTATCAATAAAGGTTTATTCATTTTGTAAGCTACCGCAGATACCGATATGTCAATGTGTACATCACGTGGCAAGAAAAACATTTATTTTTTTCCTTGAATCACACTCCCCTAATAAGTTTTCAGACAAGGATTCAGTTTGTATTGAAAGCTGATACTAGATTGATCCCTTAGTTTATGCCCAGCAGAAAATCCGGCGTTTATTACAATCACTGTCCAAGGAGAGACGGAATCAATCCATCGATTATTCTTTTTTTCCAGTTTTTTGACCGATCATCCCAAACACAGCATGCTATTGAGATTGGACACATGACTGTTTCTATAGAGTGACTAACCAAACCTGCGTTCGTCTTGGTTTTTTCTAAAGATCACCCTCCCCAAACAGGTTTTTAGAAAAGAGTTCAATTTGTATTGCAAGCTCATACTAAACTGATCCCTCAGATTGCGTTCAGTTGAAAATTCGGCTTTCTTAATGATCACTGCCCAACAAGAGAAGGAACTCATTCATAGATCATTCCTTTTTTTTTTTCTATATTTTGATTGATCACCCTGAACACAGCATGCTATTGATATTGGACACGTGGCTGTTTCTATAGAGTGACTACCCAGACCTGTTTTCTTTTTTGTTTTGAATTTTGCAAATTATAAAATTCTAATTTTTATTTAAGTTTTGTTTCTATCAATCTAGGCTGACGCTCTAATAAATATATTGATTATTAATCTGTTTCCACAGATGGTGATGAAGGCAGTGAATGCCAAAGATGTCCCAAGTGATTAATTACTGGAATTTCGATAGCATATTGTGTAGGGGTGATTAATTTAAAAAATTGGGAAAAAAAGGGCGAGCAACAAATAAGTTACCCTTCACACCTTCTGTTGAGCAGTGATCTCTAAAAAAGTCTGAGTTTTAAAAAAATAAACCTGAATCCTACTGAACTTGAAACTAAGGGTTAATTTGAGCACGAAATTGCTTTACAGATTGGACCACCCTCTAAAAACCTATTTGAGCAATAAAATATGATATTAGATATAATGAGTAAGTGCTTGAATCTTCAGCCCTCTAGCTCCACTGGTGCAGCCTGTATGCAGGATACATACGTACTTCATAGCCAGGCAGCAAACCAGTCCGTCAAATTCATTTAGGAACTGAAGAAATCTATGTTGACAGTTTCAGTCGATGGTTTCCAGAAACTCGAGAGCAGTCAGAGAGTGCATATCTCTACAAATGTCATACACTAATAGCTCAATGAAAGTCAGTTTATATATAACCACAATACGGGATAGATAACTGTGTAATTTTCAATTTTCCACATTTTGGACTATTGTCTCAATAAGCAGAAAAAAAATATCTCTCAATCAGAGGAAGTCGGCCCCCAAAATTTTGTCAATTTCCTTCAAGCCCACTCTCCCAGAGAATACTGAAATTCATTGAGACCTTTTTGATGTATTATATGAACAGCCAGAAAAACATGAGTGAATATATATATATGTATATATATATATACGCATCTTCAAACTTTTAGGGTAAAGGGGAAATCATCCCGTAAGATCTGTTTGTTGGTGTTATTTAATGTCTTATACAACGCTAAGATCATAATGTTGAATATTGAGAAATCTGTACTGGTCATATTCACTATTTACTATGAAGGGAAATGAAAAAAAAATAGGATAAAGTGCACTCCTCCCCTTCCCTGGTCCCTCTTGAGAGACAACCCCCAATAGATCATGGCAGCCATTGATGAATTCCTGGTGTCTGTTGCATGCGCCGGCGTAAATGATCCTTGCAAATTTCAAGCCTGGTCAAGGTCAAGACTTATTAAGTTTTTATGGGATGTAAGAATACATCCACCTTGATCACACAGCTTAGAGCACTGGTAAAGTTGCCCTCATGATTGGTTTTACACACTCTCTACTCATCCATGGGGATGAAACCCAAAACCCTCTGCATGTAAGGCAGGCAGACAAACCATTAGAGTCTCTGAACAGCCTATGAGGAAAATACCACAAAGACCCCTCTGAAACAATGGTAGTATTTTAAAACAGAGGTGCAAGTGACCTAATAGTCAAGTCCTTTGAGAATGGAATCAGTGAGCAAAGTTTGAACTCACGTAGACATTAATTCCCCTGGAAAAGGTATGAATCCGTCTCTTCTCAATCCAACCCTTAGCTTTGGGTTGGTTGCAGGGCAGGCTGGTCTCTTTAGTTATATTTAGTGACCATTCTAAGAGATGGATAACTCTTGATTCCAAACCAGGGAGTCGGCCTCACTTTATAAAAGAGCACGGCATTATGTTTAGAAGCAAGCTGGTCATCCACTGCTTCCTGGTCTACCTGTAGTCGTCCTGACAATAACTTGCAGCTAGACCCAGGCAGACAGCGACAAGAAAGTGAAGCTGATGACATGCAGAGCCCTCTCTCTCTCTCTCTCTCTCTAATCCGATAATAATACGCGAAGTTCAAGTCATGACTGCAGACTCTGCAATGCTCCGTGGCTACTACACCTCTCAGAACTGAAACCATGGTCATCTCCAAAGAAGGAGGAACATAATGACTAGCTGAAAGGAATAAAATGAATGGTTGACCTGAAATGAGGTTTGTCAATTGTCCACTTACAACAACAAAAGTTTCCAGAACGGTTAGCCATTTTGTGAAGGCTTTGAGGTCAAAGGTTGGACAGTCTTTGTTGGATGGCCAGACTGCCTCCCTGAATCCTCCCACCAACCAAAACTAGTACTTCTATTTCTCAAATATATATATATATATATATATATATATATATATATATATATATATATATATATATATATGTACACCATCAAGAAAGACTGTCAATGTAGGTTTCTTGATCAGACTATGTATCATGAATGCAGGCCACAGCAATGGAGCTAGAGGGCTGGGAATTTAAACTCAATATACTCCTTATTGAGTGTAAAAGAAATACTTTTTTTTTGTTTTCACAAAAATCACTCCCATGAAGAGTTTTTAGAGGGGGTTCAATTTGCAATCTAGGATTATGCTAAATTGATCCCTTAGTTTCTGTCCAGCATACTTGTTTTTTGAAAATTTCGGACTTTCTCTAATGTTCACTTTCTAATATTTTGTATTTTTCACCTAGAAGACATCATTGATCAAGTGGCGATTTCTATTGAGTGACTAACCAGACCTGTGTATATATACATATATATATATATATGTATGCAAGGACATGTGACCACCATTTCCTTGTAGATATTTTTATTATAGGTATAATAGCTCTATTTACTGTGTTGAATATTGGGCACTGTGATTAAACATCTACAACGGATAGAATCTGTTTTCTTTGTTTCCTGTTTGTGAATGATAAGGAATGAGACAGTCTCAGGAGTAGAAGTATATGGAGACTTTATTTGTTGACTAAACAATTGATGAATGAATGAATGAATTAATATGCTCTATATGTTTCAGTAAGGGTTCCCATGTTCAGGAGTATGAGTGCACCTTTCAGAGGTTAAAGGGTAATCAAAACAATTTAGATCAGATGTTTTGTTATTGAAGCAAAAATAGTAATCAAGAAAGAGGATTCCTTCCAGGTCATAATTAAGATTTAGAACTGAGTTCTGTCAGTAGTGAAATCTGTAATGGTAGGTTTCGGATATATATATATATATACATACATATATATATATATATATATATATATATATATATATATATATATATATATATATATATATCATTGTGTCATCCACAGACAGCTGTTTCAATGTATTACATCTGTTCAGTGTGGCTATAGACTTTATCCCATCCAGTACTGCGAGGCAGAATTGAAACCCTCACATCGGACCCGGAGGCGGATATCCTACCTCTGGACTACAGAACTGGGTGGTCAATAAGGCTGAATTAAAGCGATATATTCATTTTACGCAGAAATTCCTCATCCACCAGAGTGCTCTATTCCTATGGATGAGCATTGTATATATATATATATATATATATATATAATAATAATAAAATAATTGGTGTGGTTAAAGATATATGATTTTCCACCCTGGTTTCAGCCATGTTGCTTCACCTTAAGGGAATTAGCGTTGTATTAGAGAAAAAACTACAAATAACATTTAGCTGAGGGACTTTTCTTCAATAAGCATGATAATCTGGTCAGACACTCATTAGAAACTGTCACCTGACCCATGACTTTTTGCAACACGCTGTGTTTGGTATGATCAATTAAAAATTCGAAAAAGTAATGATCAATGAATGTTACCTCTCTTGCTTTTTGTTGGGCAGTGATCACTAAAATTTGAATTTTCAAAAAAATGACTGGTCACAACTAAGTGATCATATTAGCATAAACTTACATAGTAAATTGACACCCTCTCCAGATTGAAAAAAAACAATTAAGGAGGAATAAGAGGAATAAATGTCTAAATTTTTGCCCGTCTAGCTCCATTGGTGTTGCCCTGTATTAGTGATTCGTAGTCAGTAACCCAGCCAACTTGAAAACTGAGGAAACATAAATTGACAGTTTTGGTTGGCAGTTTCTAGTATAATTATCATTATATTGTTGTATTTTTGATTATGAATATAAGTATAATTATTGAATACTATATTATATTAGGTAGCTAACTTCTTTGTGCACATTATTCTCCATTGTGTGCTGGTTGAAAAAAATGTGTGCCTACACACACCCACGACTTGGATGGAACTTTCTTCTATTCTTCAACTGACAATGACATGTCACTTTCAACATCACAACTGATCTCCAAGCCAGAAGACAAATGACAGCCAAGTGAAATGTAAGGGGGTGAGACCATTGCTTTTCGATGTTGGTTTTATCAGAGGGAAAAAAAGGTTGAGGGGGTGTTCGGAACCCATTTGCTTGAGTTGAACCACACTCTGAATCTGGGAAGTTTCTGAATGACAGGGCTACGATAGATTTTAGGGAGTTATCAAATAATGAGCTTTCTTTACCCAGGTGTTCCAAAAGTCAACTCAAAGGAGCTTGGAGCTTTTTTTGAATGACTGACCTGTGATAGATTTCTTCACCTTCATCTGCTCGAAGTCCATTGTTGGACAAGAGCCTTCCTCATGGTCCAGCAGTTTCAGAGCGTCATGGAGCCAAAACATTCTAAATTTGTCAAAATCATCACACATCTCATTTTTTTGCCTGATAAAATTTCACGTACTGATCTTGAGAGAACCATGTTGTAATTCATAACGTCCAGCAGTAGTCTGATATCTTTGTCAAGTTCACTGCCACTTATAGCTCTGTATTTCAGCTATTTTATCCAATCTAGCTATTTTCAAGCTCGGATGAATCTAATCATTTTCAACTATTAAAAATGGACTTAAGGGGGTAAGATAATTTATTGTGTGTTCTGACATTTTATTTTGGTCAATTAAGTGCAAAAATTTTTCTTGATTGGCAACAGTAGGGGCAATTTTAGTCAAACAAGCTATTTTCTAGCTCGGATGAATCTAGCAATATTCCATCATTAAGAATGGCCTTAAAAAGGCTAAAAGTGATTTTTAGTGTGTTTTGGTCAATTTAGCACAAAAAGTTTATTGTGTTGGTAACAGCAGGGGTAACACCTCGAGTTACTGACCTGGGTGACAATTCAGTTTTTTAATTGTTTTTATGATATCTCTGGCCCCTGTTTGATCACTAATATAATGAGCTGTTTTGCGCTCCTTCCATGTGATGTTGGGTATACTTTTCGCCAATGCGCATTGCATGATTCCTCTTGGAGAAACTGATGTCCGACCCAGAAAGCAAATGACATCAGTGGGAGAGCATCATTGCCTTGGCAATATTTACTGATAGAATCGCTGATGGACCTTGAGGACTCATTAGTTTTAGGGAAAGGATTCCGTAATCCTTGAGAGTTTCTGAATGACAGTGATGGATTCAGCAGAGTTATCAAATAATGAGGTTTCCTTGAACAGAGAAACCCAAAGTCCCCAAAGGTATTCTTAAGTTAGATTTGTTTGTTGATTATTTGTCTTTTCTTTTGAAATCTCTTGAAATAAACTTGAAAAAAAAAAAAAAAACTGGGATAGATCTTGGTTGATGAAATCAAAAGAGGAAAAAAAATCAATGATCAATATAAATGAATTAAATTTCAAAACTCCTTCAGAACATTCTATACTATATATATATATATATATATATATATATTTATATATATATATATATATATTTATATATATATGTATGAAGAGTATATTTTCAAAATACGATAGGCACTATTTTGAAAAAAAATGTTTAATTGGATGAAAAATCAAATTCTTGGTTTGAAATTTTTCTATCATATTATAACTTTTATACATATATATATATATATATTTGTGTCATCCACAGACAGCTGTCTCATTGTATTACATCTTTTCAGTGTGGTTATAGACTATCCATTATTCAATTTAGTACCACAAGATGGAATCGAAACCTTTGCTTCAGACCCAGAGGCTGGTATCTTCCCTCTACTCCATGGAACTGGGCAGTCAATAAAGTTGAATTTAAGCAATATATTTTATCTATTGCAGATGACACAATTACTAATCATAATTATATATATATATATATATATATATATATATATATATGTATGTATATATATATATGTATGTATATATATATATATATATATATATATATATATATATATGTATATATGTATATATATATATATATATATATATATATATATGTATATATGTATATATATATATATATATATATATATATATATGTATATATGTATATATATATATATATATATATGTATATGTATATATATATATATATATATATATATATATATATATATATATATATAATACATATGGTACAGATCAGGTTAATAGTATAGCATAATATAAACTCAATAATAAAAAGTTGTATGTATCAAGCACTCTATGAAATAAATCCATTACATATCAGGAGTGGCTTTATATTATTTATAAATTATTATGTTATGTTATACTGATAGCCTGATCTGTACCACATGTACTATATACATATATATATATATATATATATATATATATATATATATATATATAAATAAATTTTGGTATGGTTAAATTTAGTTTCAACTTTAGTAGTGGAGAGTTCATTGTATACTGAACAGTTCTGATCCAAGTGATGATCGATACATGACTTTCTGAACCTTTGCAATATCAAGAATCAAGTTGTTGGTCAATTTTGACATACTGCAAATATGCACCATTTATTCAATGTTGTAGAGTTGCAGTCAGAATAAAATTACGATAGAAAATTCAAGATGAGTGAAAATATTAGTCAAAAATTGATGATGGCTTAGAATTTAATGAGGAATAGATCAGGACAAGTTGGATACTAAATTGAAACTGCCCCGTGACCAACATCTTATGACAGCGTACTGTGTTGGAGGTGATCAATTTGAAGATTGGAAAAAGTAGTGATTTATCAATAAGTCACTTCTTTTGCCTTTTGCTGGATCACTGTGAAGCCCAAATTTTAATATATCAAAATTTTCTGCAATACCAGGAATCGAGTTGTTGATTAATTATTAAATTTGGCGAAGTCTAGGACTATCCCTCGGAAGTATTAAGAAACCCGACTGAAGACTTTTCCTCTTTTCCATGACTAAAAAATGAAATCATATAACAGGCATTCTTATATCACCAGTAGATATTTTCATACAAATTCTCTGAAATATACAGTTCTTGTCATAAGTAATTAAACAAACAGACCTTTTGCTTTTAATAACTTTGTTTCGAGAGTTGAAACCATGAACATTTGCCAGAAAGACCATTTTTTTTGTTATGAATAAAACAAAGTAGGCATCAAGGTATGTTTCATGGTTCTGGTTGGTAAATATCTGGAAAATGTTTTTTTTTTGATAGAATTGAACACTTAACAGTATTACTTTCTATTGGGTATTTTCTCATAAGTATTTGAAGATGCACAAAATTGTCTTTTTATCTCCAGGGTTTGTTGAGGGCATCCAAATTGACTCACAGTTCTGCAATTCTTTGATGTAGCGATGTGAGTTCACTTTTTAAAGCTCCTTGATTAATTTAGAACAAGATTTTTGAAGTATAGAAAGGAAAACAAAAAAACTCGCCTTCTTTTATTCAACAATTTGGTCTTTGAAAAAACATATTCCCTAAACTTAGCTTTCAGAATCACAATACATGACTGAACACTTGCCTTGTTATATTGCTTGCAAAAAAATTGGTTCTTCTTGTGTAAAAACTCTCAAACTAAGCGATAAGAAGTAAAATAGCCACTTGTTCAATTACTTATATCTGGTACTGTATTTCATCAGAAACTATTATTAACTCTTGAAGTCAGGGACCACTTGCAACGCTCGTAATTGTTAGTGAAACTCATTGGTGAATAGAATTGAAAATGATGGAACTCCCCTGTGAAATGAATAGAAAAAAACTCTATTTTTTCAATTCACTTGATGGTCAAAGGGAGATCATTTTTATCGGGATTATTTCCATTGATATTGAAATTCAGTTTTTTTATATGAATTTGAAGGTTTATTCTTTTATCTTTCAAATAGGGTGGATCTGAAATAGGAAAATTGAAAGGATTGAGCATTCAACATTATTTCTGATCTGCGCTGTTTATTCATTGCTGTAGAGTTACGGTAAATTTGTTACAGTACATTAGTGATAAAATGCAACCATGAAAATTGAAGATGTGTGAAAATATTCATAAAAAATTAATGATTAATGACAATCTAATGAGAAAATGAATCAGGGCGTGTCAGGTTAGTAACTCAATAGAATAACAACTCAATAGAAATCATGTGACCAATGTCTTTTGCCTGCATACCATGTCAGAGGTGATCAATTAAAAATTGGAAAAACAGGTGATCCTTGAATGAGTTACTTCTCTCTTCCCTTTAGTTAAAATACTGTAAAGTCTGATTTAAAAATTGAAAAAAAAAAGCGTGAGCACTGACTGATGCAAACTCGGGGACAAATTTATCATGAACTTACATAGTAAATAGGACTCCCTGAAACTTCCCCCTTCAAAAATGAACGTTTTTCCTATACATAATACAACCCCACCTTTAAGCTTTAGTAATGTGGCATGTCCGTTTGATGCATAAATTCATATAGTCAGCCAGTCAGAATCACTCAACCCATTTATGCCAACAAGTCTATCCCCCCCATAAAAAATGACATGAAAAATATATCGTTGAAAGAAAGAGAATCAAGTTACATATGAATACTCTCAAGAGGATACGAAAAGTGCTCAGTTTTTTTTTGTTTTTTTTTTCACAAACAAATTTGCAATACCATGCAGATATACTTTCATTTACACCTGTTTTATAATTATACCAAAGATCGGTTGAAAAATCTGCCTTTGGGCATGAATGGGTTAGAAGCTGAAGAAACCTACG
The DNA here is from genome assembly GCA_963457665.1 of Thysanoteuthis rhombus. Classification (NCBI taxonomy): domain Eukaryota; kingdom Metazoa; phylum Mollusca; class Cephalopoda; order Oegopsida; family Thysanoteuthidae; genus Thysanoteuthis; species Thysanoteuthis major. The sequence goes on along the minus strand of OY735236.1, from coordinate 32,193,234 downwards.
TTGAAATTTTTGGTCAATAGTTCACCATGAGACCCTTAAAAGGAGATATCATGCAAAGAATCACACTAGGCTGACAAGCCTTAGGCAGAGCAAGCTCAACCTTCAAAAACAAGAAGATCCCATTAATCCTAAAGAGAAGGGTGTATAACCAATGCATCCTCCAAATACTCACTTATAGAGCTGAAAACATGGAACCTAACCCAGAGACAGATCCGCAAATTGAGAACCATGCAATGTGCACATGAAAGAATCATGCTCAACCTTACAAGGAGAGATCACAAGATAGCACAGTTTATCAAGGAGAAAGCAGGAGTCTGAGACATCATAGGATCTATTAAAAAACTCTAATGGCAATGGGCAGGCCATGTTGCATGAATACTTTCTGAATTTGTCTAGATCATCTCTCCATCTGATATTCTGCCTGCCTTGGTTTCACATGTTATCTTGGGGGATCTATGTCGTGAGTTGCGATGTCCATCAGTTGCCTGCCATTCTTGCAACATGGCCAGCCCACTGCCATTACAGTTTTTTAATGGATTCTATGATGTCTCTGACTTTTGTGTCTTTTCCCGGATGTACTGTGCTGTCTTGTGGTCTCTCCATGTGAGGCCCAGCACAATTCTTTCATGTGCTCGTTGCATGGTTTTCAATTTGCGGATCTGTCTCTTGGTTAGGTTCTATGTTTCAGCTCCATGAGTGACTATTGTGAGGATGCATTGGTTATATACCCTTCTTTTATATGTGCTATTTATTTTTTCATCAGATTTAGTACCATAGTATTTTCAGGAAGAGTATCTCTCATTTGGCTACTATGTAGCTTCATTGATTGAAAAGCGGTCTGTACATATTACACATAGATTGTCAGAAAGATAGACTGACAAACAGTTCATTTAAAATGTTGACATTTTTCGTTGACAGTTTCTAAAAATAGTTCATCACAGAATTTCGAAATATTCTGCAACTATCACTACGTATGAACAGTGAAAAATTATCTTCTATGCAGGTCCGTAGGCGTACTAAGGCATGCAAAGACATTGCCACCATCTCCATTCTCATATTTAATATTTTTCTATTTATCATTTTGAAAACAGAATAATGCATTATGTGTTGGTTCAAGCCCCTGTTGAGAAGTGTCAGACCACCGTAGCTAGCTCAAACATCCATCAGGAGGAAGAAACTCTTGTCATACTTATGACCAAGAAATCTTACTTCTATTTTTGCAAACTCAGTGGAGTCCACAATGCAAACCCTTGGTTAAAAGGGGATGATCAGCCCTGTTCATGTAACACATCACTTCGAAACTGCATTGCGCCAACTGGAGGGATATTCTGTGTACAGGCCCCACTATTTGAAGTCTTTCCCATGTGGAAAACTCTCCAAAAATCTTAGTTTGCCAAGCTTTGTTATTCATTCATAATATTTCAAGCTTATATGAATCAATTACAGAATACAAATTACTCATTGTGTATTTGATTGAACTATTTTCTGCTCTCGGCCTCCTTACTTTCAAGGCTCTTTGGCTCAAGCCTGCTCAGCTTAATGGTTGATCCGACCCTGACTTCGTAGCGGTGACAAACGATAAGTACTCTGGAAGTGCTTGCAGCTGCACATGCATTCAACCCTCTATGAAATTCACGGAGAATGTCATAGCAATTTTTTCTTTTTCTAGCGTTAACCATGAGAGCACTCTCTTCTAAGCGACTGATGTAATAGTTCCCTGTTTTTTTTTTTCTGAACGAAAAAGTGGATATGACATTCCAGCTGTCTTCTTCAAGAACTATCGGATACAAAAAAAAAAATAGACATAACTTTCGTTACAGCGTGATATATTGTTTCGTCTAGCTGTGCACGTCTTTTGGTGCCTTTTCTGAAATGTCAGCAATGACAACAATATTAGTGAAAAATAAGCCCTCCCCACTACAAAACTAAGAAAAATTGGAAACCTTTTAGTGCCAAAAATTATTCTATACTTATCTCCAGCTTAGTAGCACTAATCCCTCTATTTGTACGAGTTCTTTATTCCGTGGTAAATCTAGTTCCTGCGTTAAATAATCTGCAGAACAGATGACCCTTTTCATCCACGCAAATGCAAATATTAACAAAATAATGCCCATCGTATTGGTTTTTATTACAATAAGCAGATAAGCTTATTTTACGTCTCTGTTTGGCTCGTCGATTGGTGAGACAGAATGAAAGGGAAGCGGGTTTGTGTAGGTTCGAAAGATAAAATTAGACCTATACTCCTATTAGAAACGGTCAACCAAAACTGTCGCCATCAAAGTATTCAATATCATCATAAGTTTCTTCAGTTTTCGAGGTGGTCTGGCTGGCTGGCTATCTGGTTATCTTGCAATGTGTTTATCAAGTGAACAGGCGACCTCGATGGAGCTAGAGGGTGGTAGAGCTCTGATGTAATAAACCATCAGCATCAACATAGATTTCTTCAGTTTTCAAGTAGGGCATGCTGTCTGATTTATCTATCACGCATACAGGCCACACAGGACTGGAAATTCTAACATTTACCCTTTATGCTCAGAAAAGACATTGTTTTTCAATATCCCTTCCCTCCCAGCCACATACACATACACAATGTTTTTACTCTAGAGTTGAATTTACAATGAAAATTTATGCTAAACTTCTTCCCTTAGTCTGGCAGTGTTCATACACTTTTTTTTCCATTCAGTTTCTCTAGTGATCACTGCCCTTGAGAAGTAACTTGCTCATTGATCACCCCTTTTTACAACTTTTCAATTGATTACCCCCAACATAGCATACTGCCAAGAGTCATATGTCCTATGACTGTTTCTATCTTGACTAACCAGAGTAGTTGCAAACGAAATTCTGTATACACATATGTAAACAGATGCATTGTAGTTATTTTGGCAATGCATACACTAGAATCGGAGCTAGGCAGAGTGAATTTACATGACCTTACGCCAGAATGACTCACACATTCATGAAAGAAAAAAGATAAGGAGACTATTCATTTGAGCAGACCTGCTTGGAGCGAATACAGATGAGAGACCGGGTTCCCACAGAAAAGGGCTGAGCCACATCTGCCAGAGGCTATGCTTCAATCCAAGCCTCTTCTCATTGTTCACCCCATAATCATTTCATGTTTCGGAAGTAAGGGGTCTTTTTGAGATAAGAACGAACAAGAGATATTTCTTTTTTTTTACATTGTGTTCCAGCGGCTGGGAGGAGCTGAGATAGGTTACATCAGAGGTTTCACAGAAGATTTTTTGATGTGTCCGCACACTAGATGCTTTCTGTTGGTTGGTCAGTTGGTCATTCCTACTTGCATTGAACAACGGAAATAGGAAGGAAGGAAAAGATGTGATGCCATCAAAGGCATGACATCATTAAAGCTGTGATGTAATGATAGAATTTAGGAATACAGCATTTTTGTATTCCAGAATGGCCATTCACGATTTTTATTAAAAATGATATCTTGAAATATTTCAATATTGCGATATTTTGCATGCATGAGAATCGATTGAATCAAAGGAAGACTACTTTCTCTTTTTCTTCCTCTTCCTGCTTCTACCACCTCAGATGGTGGGCACATCGTTGAACTTATTGTTCTTGTCTCAATCCATGTCTCTTTCTTCTTGACTTCACCTCTTCTCTCTTTGTCACTGTTGTATATCACTGAATACAATAACTGTATTCAGTTTGATACGCAACTGCATTTGCTTTGGGTTAGGGTTCATTATCATGATAATCATCATTAACTTTTTAGTGTCTGTTGTTGGACATAAACGTCTTCCAAGATTTGGCAGACATCTCTATCATGGGTGCCGCAGAGCCAATACTTTCTGAACTTTCGTCACACCATGTTATTTTTTGCCAGCCAGTTTTGCATGTGATATCTGGGGATCCACGTTGTGAGTCGTGACATCCATCGTTTGTCTGGCATCTTTGCAACATGGCCAGCCCATTTGCATTTGAGTTTCCAAATAGATCCCATGATGGCTCAGACTTATGTTCTTTCCTGAATATACTGTGCTGCTATGATCTCCCCTTGTGATTTTGACGATAATTCTCTCATGTGCACATTGCATGGTTCTCAGTTTGAGGGTCAATCTTTTGGTCAGGTTCCATAGGTGACCATCGGGAGGATGGATTGGTTATATACCCCTCTTTTAAGAAATAGCATGATTTTCTTCTTGGAGGTTTTTGGTTAGAGAAAAAGAGAAATTGAAGAATGGATTGAAACCATTGTTATAAGGGGCATATTGAGATCCCATAACTTGTGCCTTATTTTTTCTTATTACCTTTCTTGATGGATGTATTTTGACGCATGCTATCATACATAATTTCATCTGCGGTTGAGATTACCTTATTCTAAATTGTAATACAGTTTGGTCTTGTGTTGTGTATGATATTTATTTTATTCAATAAATTTTGGAAATGTAAGTGAACATTTCAAATCCAATTATTATTTTATTTTTCGGTTTTATTTCATTTTTTGGAGGAGAGAAGCATTGGAACCAGATATTTGGGAAATGAACGTACATTAGATATTGAGATAACAACAACAACAACGACAAAAACCCACATAACAACTTCCACATATCTCATCTGATATCAATTGTGGACAAAAATTGTAAAATTCCAACACGCATTGCAAATTATACATTAGTTTTTACTTATATATGTAAGTATAAGTGCATCTGTGGTGTTTACTTTTGCTTCAAGAAGATAATATCAATTTTAGATGGAGATTGAATAGGGTATACATTTCATAGATGCTTATGAAAATGTGCATATATATATATATATATATATATATATATGTATATATATGTATATTTACATATATATATTTATATATATATATATATATATATATATATATATATATATATATATATATATATAAATGCACATTGTATTATATTTTGAATTATGGATATATATTAAAGATGCTTATTCATAATTTATAACATGTCATAGATATTTATCAAAATTCATATATTTTATAATATAAATAAATATATTTATTGTACCCACTCATAAAAATGCATATTGTATTATATCTTTCATTAAATATTCATATATGATGCTTCTTGAAATACTTATTTGATTTTGCATTATATATATATATATATATATATATATATATATATATATATATATATATGTATTTATGCACAAGTATTAGATGCTTATGAAATTATTTATTCTAATTTGTTTTACATGTACAAGGGTTGATCAATCATGGTTTGGTTTTGCAAGCTAAGATTCAGGAAGGTTTTTCATGCAAAGGGCTGGCACTCTGATGGCCTGTGTGGCCAATACGGTTGAAATAGGCATCTCTGCATCAGTATCAAGAGAAGGTCTGGTTGATGAGGGAAGCTCTCTCCACAGTGACACACTCTTCTTTTCTCCTCTGTCTGTGCATATTGCTTTGGAAAGGGGGGTTACCTGGTAAACCCAGGGTTGTCATACATCCCTATTGGCACCTGCTGCCTACTGACGTTAGTTGATTCCACAGGAGACGTGGTTCATTTTCAGGTAACTTTGAATTACTTCTATGGGGCCCTATTAGTCTTCTTATTGCACAGACTTATATTTATATATATTGAATCTCCGAAGTCATGATCACATCTCTGACCAAAACAACAGAAAAAAACATGATGATTGAGTGTTTTTCTCTTTTCTATCTGCCCCTGAGTCTGATTCAGTGCTCATGGTATATAGAAAGTAGATTTTATTTTAAAAAAATTTTTTTTTTTTAAATTAATTTTCTCAAATAGAAATTTCATCTTTTATTTTCTTTCTTTTTCCCTTCTGATATATTCAAAGCTAGTTGGTTACATGTCAGGCCATGGGTCTTGCCAATGAGATGCAACGCCTTGTGTAATCTTACGTACGAAGAAGGGGGATCAATCAGTATTTAGCCAGATGCTGTTATTAGCAAAAATTAGATCTGAAATTTTCATAATTTAAGGCTCAATTTGTATGATTAGCATTCACAACCAAATTGAATGCATCGACAAGGAAGAAGATATTGTTTGATAATGTTGTGTCAAGTGCTTTTTTTATCATTGTGTTACATGATATAGAATTATATATGTATATCGAGTCATTTGGGTCTTCGCATAACTGGTGGCTGTTTAGCTCAATGGTAAGAGCAAAGCTGTGTTGAAGTGGCTACCTTATAGGCGGCAGGTTTGATTCCTGCTACTCATTTTCTTTAATCATTCATTTTAATTACGTTGTCTAGTTTGAGTGTTATATTAACTATGACGGGAGATAATTCCAAATAAATCTCTATAAAATATAATGTAATTTATAATCATTTCCCTATACACGGATATATACATATATATATATATATATATATATATATATATATATATATATATATGTATATATATATATATATATATATATATATATATAGAGAGAGAGAGAGGGAGAGCGAGAAATGTACATATATATGTGTATATTTGTTATGTGGATGAGACTTTATCTGACTGAATGTTGATGAAAATGACAATTGGAAGGTGAAGAGCCAAATTTGAGAGAAACGCCGGTGTCACATATCGAATATTGGTCTGAAATAAGGAAGGTCTGTGAGAGGAAAGGTTGTGGGTATTGTATCCGTCTGTGAGTATCAGGTTGGTCAGATGTAAGAGGGGGCAGTGAGAGGAGGGATCAGAATTAAAGTGGTCAGTTTCCAGGAATAATTTAACCGTTGGATTTGTTTTTTCTGAATGAGGTGGTGTATAGATCCATATTTCAGACTGAAATTGACCCTCACCAACACATATACAAACTCTTCCCCTGCCTCTCCTACTAAACAACCCACAATGCAGAAACATCCCCATTTTTTCCTCAATCTCAAACATGTAAACAGCATGCAGTTTTGTCTGCACTGCTGCGAGTTCCTCTGAAAAGGATGGCTGGCAACCATTGCAATGCATCGAAACATGCCCATGTGATAATAAAACTTTTAAAGATGCAACACCTTCTTTTGTCATGAATTTTTCTCTATATCTTCCAATTGTCATTTTCATCAACATATCAATATATACACGCTCATGAACATTAGTGTAACAGTGAAGACAAGGGTTTTTAAACTCAGATCGAATTTCGAGTGAAACTACTTATGTCCACTTCCCAGTAGAAGAAAAGGAGGACAAACAGGCATTCCCACTCGTTTAATTAGTTGCAACTAGCAGAAATGAAACATTTGGCTAATTTTTTTTTTTGTATTAGCTTAGAGAGTAATTAACTACGTTATTTTTTTCAATCAGGGGAAAAAGTAATTACTATTAAGTTGGTGCTTCAAGCTTTTATTTTCGTATTCACAGAAAAAAGGCATTTGGGTTTTGATTCTGCAAATAAATTTGCCGACTGTCAGAAAATAGGCCTCCTCCTTCATGCCTCAAAACATTGACCGAAATAAACTATATTTAACGAAATGTATTTGTCAGATGTGGTCGGTTATTAACTGAGTTCCCGGGTGACTGTGAGGTTCAGCCCAGATTTGTTTCTAAGGAAGATGGCAAAAAGAAAGGAAAAAGAGAAGAGAAAATTGGTCTCAAAATTTAGAAAATGATCCAATTAAATTCAAAACCCATATGGTGCTGGAGATTGTGTTCTCTTTGATTAAGACTATTTCTCTTGAATGATTGCAGACTTTCAGAAGATGGTGCCACTGAATTGTTGCTGATTGCTTGGCATAGTTCGGCTGAGTTTGACATCTAAGACTGCGAGGTTTCTGGGTAATACATCTTGGACTTATGGTTTCTGAACTGTACATCTGGGACTGCATGGTCTTTGAGTTACACGTCTTGGACTGTATGGTTTCTGGGCTATACATCTTGGACTGTATGGTTTCTGGGCAATACATCTTGGACAGTATGGTTTCTGGGCTATACATCTGGGACAGTATGGTTTCTGGGCTATACATCTGGGACAGTATGGTTTCTGGGCTATACATCTGGGACAGTATGGTTTCTGGGCTATACATCTGGGACTGCATGGTCTTTGAGTTATACGTCTTGGACTGTATGGTTTTTGGGTTATACATCTTGGACTGTGTGGTTTCTGGGCTATACATCTGGGACAGTATGGTTTCTGGGCTATACATCTGGGACGGTATGGTTTCTGGGCTATACATCTGGGACTGCATGGTCTTTGAGTTATACATCTTAGTCTGTAAGGTTTCTGGGCTATACAACTTGGACTGTGTGGGTTTGGGGCTGGACATTTTAGTGTGGGAAGATTTAGGATGTTGAGTACATTCTTATGGAGAAAATCATAAGTAACCTGGATATTTACATCTTTACATCAGCTATCCAAGTTTGAAGAGTTATATGTATTAACTCTTGATGGTTTGTCCGTCCACACAATATATCTGAAAGTTCTCCATGAATTTACATGAAATTTTGTGGGAAAGTGAGCCGAGGAACAATTTTTGGGCTGCTCTCAGAACATTTGTTATTCTAAGATATTTTTCCATAAATCAAAACAATAGTCCAAAATATGGAAAATCAAAACCGTCCTGTTTATTAGTTGGTTCCACATGAAGTGGCTGATTATGAAATTAAGCATATGCTTGGTGATACCCTAGAATTGTTATAGAAATCTGTAAATTTTGAGCTAGAGCTGGGACAGGTACCATTGCATCAGTTTCCATGTCCTTTGAATTCTCATCATCAACAACTGGTAAAGGATGTCCTTAAGGGTCATCATAGTGGGTCAGATCTCCAGAACAAAATTTGTGAAACCAGCATAGCACTGTTTTTTCTGGGAAGGTTCTAATTCCAAATGCATAATTCTTCTTGAGAGCTTGAACAGTATTTCAACCGAGTTTTAACTCCTACAAAAACAATAGACAGATTTCTTTTGGTGACGGCATCTGTAAGAATGGAGGTGCTCTCTAAAACTGTTTTGATGATTTGAAAGTTATTAAAAAAAAAGCTTATGTTTTATGAATAGTTGAATATGTATAATTACACATTCTGCCTCAGAATTTGTCGAAATAACTATCATGTAGATAAATGACAAAAACGGCCATATTGTGTGGGACAACCTAATAGTTTATGTATGTTGTTGACAGAGATATGTGTTCTCTAATTGTTTTTATAGTTTTACTTAATATCCAATCAGGGAACAGAAGATGGTGTCGTTAATTTTAAGAAGAGTTGCTCTCATCCTTAGAATTGTTTCTACTATGGAATTCTTTGTTTCGCTTGTGTCATTATTTCAACATTCCAGCCTTCTTCAGGTGTTGAAAGATAACTTATTTAATGTTGAGGCAAATAATTAGCATTCCTTGAGTTGTTGAGACAATTGAACTCAATTTTTAAGGTGCCTTTGTTGTTACAACAGCTTGTCAACCAATCTGTTTGATAGCCTTCTTCGGATGTACGAAGATGCCTTCAAAAATTTTTACCAGAGCTACTACAATTTTTTTAAAGTTGAGCTGACAATCGAAACAGCATAACCGCACAAATACTCCACTCAATCAAGTAGTCATGTGGGCTACAGATTCTTCTTTCTTTGCTCATCTGTGCATCAGTGTATATCCAGGCACACATGGTCATATTTTGAGGGCTAAAACTTTTAGAATTTACTTGACTAGGAACCATTTTAACATTTCCTTTGTTTTTTTTTTGTTTTTTTTCTAAGTGCTTTTTTTGGTTGTCTGTAGTCATTTTGGACCAACAATGCCCAATCTTATTGGATAGAAGAATTCCAACACAAGATCTGGGCGTGGTTGGTTCAAAATAACTGCAGACAACCAAAAAAGATTATTATAATTTACTCTAAAACAACTCAACTCCATGAGTACAATGTTGTATGTATCGAGCACTGTATGAAATAAATCCATTACATTTCAGAAGTGGCTTTATATTATTAATATATTATCATATTGTTATACTGCTAGCCTGATTTGTACCACATATACTGTATATATATATATAAATATAACTATATATATATATATAATTATATATGAATACATATATATATACATAAAATAAATTGATTAATAATTGTGTCATCCACAGACAGCTGTTTCGTTGTATTACAGCTCTTCAGTTTGGCTATTGACAATCTAATATCCCATCCAGTACCACCAGCTAGGATAAAAACCTTCACTTCAGACCCAGAGGCTGGTATTTTACCTCTGCCCTACACAGAACTGTACGGCCGAATTTAAGCAATTTATTTATTTCATGCACAATTTCTCATCCATCAGAGTTGGAAGAGCATTATTATATAGCTTATGATGAACAAGTTGCCCTACGGAAAGAGTGCTCAACCTTGGAGAAAGAAGCATCAAATATATATATATATATCTCATTGTTCGTGTTGTTACCACATATTTCAGCCAATCTAATTTACAATCTTCTATAGGTGTTCAATCTCAAAAGAAAGAGAAATCTCTTTTTGTCAGGAATACGTGGTAAACATTTGCTTAGTCACTGAATAGAAACAGTCACGTTACTGCAATGTCTTTTAGCAAAATAGGATGATCAATGATTCATTTCCTTCTCTCTCGTTTTGTTGGGCAGTGATCACAAAAAAAAGCCGAATTTTTAATGAACAAGCATGAGCACTGCCTGACACAAACTAAGGGATCAATTAAGCATGAACCCACACTGCAAATGGAACATCCAGCTCAAAAACCTATTCAGGGAGAAATTTGAAACAGAATTTTTCCTCCTAGACAACATAAGGAGTATTCATGAAAGCGTTATGTTATTTGAAAATCTCTTAGAAATAATCTCTCGTTGTTATACAAGTTACGCTGTCTAGGCCAAGTGACACATTCTCCATGTAACGACAAGAGATAATTTCAAATAGAGTTTCGAACAATATAACGCTTTCATAAAAATTCTATTGGATTATGAATCCGCTTCTTAATGATCCAATGAAGAGTAAACATTTAGATTGTCAGCCTCAGCCCCCAGCTCCATTGATGCGGCATGTACACTTGATACTAACGTGATCCAGTCAGCTGGACCATCTTAAAAACTGAAGAAACCTATGTTGAAGGTTTTGGTTTATGTCTTGTAATAATGGCTAATATACCAACTGTTCGAGGAGTAAAAGATATAAGATTTCAGATGATGGGGATTATTTCAGGCGTTCAACACTCAATCATTTATTTGGCAGCCAGAAACATAGGGCCGTCAAGAATGCTACTGTACTGTAGGCAAGCCCAAGAGGACATTTCAAATACACTCTTTCATGTTGACTTCAAGATTCCCGGCAGGACTGAGGTCAGATAAATTTTCTGGCAATCTGTCAAATCCACCCTGCTGAGATCGCATTTGCAGAAGAAATCAACATGCAGTTGGACATTGCTTAACGCTATCCTGTTTGCTGCCGATTCATTCTGGGACTCTTTTTCAAATTTTTTGTCGACCTGCCAAATCCATCCTGCTGAGACTGCATTTCGTGAAGAAACAAAGTGATACAATGTTCAGTGCTACTCCATTAAGTGCTGATTATTTGGAGCGATCTTTTACAAATATTTTTTGCTATGAATTTCATCGTTACTATCAGCCCTTTATCATTCGGCATCTGACAAAGACCTTCCCCAAGATTCGCCACATTTTTCTATCATGGGTGCCATAGAGCCAATACTTTCCGAATTTGTCTAGCTCTTACCATCTTATACCCTGCCAGCCAGGGTTTTGCATGCGATCTCTGGATATCCATGTTGTGATTCATTATGTCCATCAGTTGTCTGCCAAATTCATGATATTTTTTCAATCTTTTTTAAATTGATCACCCTTTTTTTGAGAGAGAGAAAGGAGAAGATGACAATACAGACAGCCACAGCAAATGATAGTCCCTGGAGGCTTTTTTCTGTTAGGGACAAAAATCTTGAGCCTTGAGTTGGAGACTCCAAACTGTAAAATCAAAGCACTACAGAAATGAAAGCAATTCTAACTCCGACAATTGTTCACTGGCATGGTATGTGTGTGGCACTATGCTCTATAAGATATCTACAGAAATATCCATATATCTGACATAACAGTCTCCTGCAGAACATGTAGATTAGTTATTGCAACAACAAATGCATATACTTGTATATGGAATGTGAGAACACTTCATCTGTCATAACTTACAAAAGATGTAGTAGCCATTGGGCTATAATTATGATGATAGTGTTAGAAATATGTATGAATGCTTGTGGAACTATTGTATCTGATGGCATATAAGATCTCGTACCTGTTTCAGCTGGGAAGTCTACGAAAAACAAGACCAGTTGCTGCAGGGTCAAACTCTACTCCAACTTCTATTCTGACTGAAGATGATTCCTGCAATTTTTTGTCTTGTATATTTAGCAGACAAATTTATTAAAAAATTCACGTTTTTGTAGAAATGTATTAATTTATTGAAATGGAATAAAGCCTTATGTTCGATAAATTTGTTGATATGTAAGATTTGCCAAAGTTGCCCAATCAGTGAGACCACTTCCTGGTAATCAGTTAGTTGTGAGTTCAAATCACGGTAGGGAGTTGGTTATTTCATATAGGTTTGCCTCCACCCTGATTTTGGTGAGGATCGTTCAAAACAGATCACCGGATGCAAGGGTGGGTACTTAGCAGTACCCCGATAACATAACCCAGATTTATGAAAAAAACAAATTTAACATGTTGAGTCTAATTAAGCATGTGCTCTGAGTAGTGAACCAACAACGCCTGACCAAAAATGTGAAAAAATGAACGTATAGATAAGAAAAATAGTCCCCCCATATCATACTTACATGAGGATTGTTCTTGTTGATCTTATAACGTAGGAAAACAAAGTCAATGAAAGACCGGAAAGCCATTTCCCCAAAATCTTCTCATATAACTCACGATTTTTTCAATTTCTACGCTAGTTCTGGCCAATGTGCCTTTCATCTAAGTATTAAGTACCGAAATATTTAATTCGAAACTCTTAAATACATAGAAGACAATTCATTCTGAACAACTACATACAATAATTTTCAAATACATAAAACATGTACTATATCTAAAATTTTAAAAAATCATGCACGCTTTATCAAACAATATGATCATATTGAAGAATCTCAGAATTGAAGAGGAAGAACTCTCAAAGATAGAGGGTGACTAATAGAGAGACAGAGAGAGTCCCTCCCATTTACTGCTGCTAATCTAAAAGAAAGTAGCAGTGGTGAGCAGCATTGGTGTTGTGGGTTTTATTTAAAGCTGCAAGTCCCAAAATCGCCACAAGAAATTTGCTCTTATCCATTGAGAAGAATTAATCCCATTTGCAGAAGATAATTCCAGAATCAAGAACTGAATTATAATCTAAGCAAAACCAGATTCCGTCGAAGAGTTCTTCTGCCAGATAACCATTTGCACCGAATCCTTTCCTCTTACTGCTGATTCCAAAAAAAAGCGAACGCCAACCTTCGGGGATTTCTGAAAAAAGTCAATCTCATATTGCTGGCAGCCATACTGTAACTTTTTTTTCGTTATTTCTTCATTCACCTCACAGGATCCATGGGCAATTTTTTATTGTTATTTCTTTCCCTTTTTTTTTTCAATCTTGATTTGTTTTTTCTTCTTTCTTTTCTATACCCTCTTTCTTCATCTCTGTCTACCTTCCTCTCATTCACTCTCTCTTTTAATACTGTTCTAGGGCATACATTGTATCAAACACCATAGCCCCACAAATAGCCCTACCAACCAGCCAAGTAGGCTACGGATTCTTCTCTCTTTGAGTGCCTGTGTCTATCTATTTATTATCTAGAAGTAGGTATGTGTCTTATCTTTCGAAGTGCTTCATATAATTGAATCACCGTAGCTTCACAAATGGCCTACCTGTGTAACTAGTCACGTTGGCTACAGATCCTTCTCTTTTTGCTCGTTAGTGTCTGTGTATGTGTCAGGGCACTCCAGATCATATTTTTGGGGTGGCAACCTTGAAAAATTGAAGACATCTCATTATTTTTTCCAAAAAATACTTTATTGGAGTCCTTATGGTCATTTAGCACCAACTCTCACCAAATGTGCTAGCAATTTTTTAATAATTCTAGATAGATCTATCTTTTAAAGATGATTTTAGACAAAAGATCTATCTTAAAATGATAATTCTTGATAGAAGATCTTTCCTCTAAGAATAATTTTAGATGTAAGATCCATCCTCCAAAGATAATTTTAGATAAAAAATCTCTCTTTTAAAGATTATTTTAGATAAAAGATGTATATTTTAAAGATAATTTTAGATAAGTGATCAATCATTTAAAGATAATTTTAGATGAAAGATCTATAATTTTGGATGAAAAACCTATCCTTCAGAGATAATTTAAATAAGAGATCTATCATTTGAAGATAATTTTAGATAAAAGATCTACCATTTGAAGATAATTTTAGATGAAAGATCTATCTTTTCAGATAATTTTCCAGGTAATTAGTTTTGGTACATGCGCAAGCTATGGTGATTCATTCATGCAAAGTGCTAAGATATTTTGGTCATTTTTTAGTCTCTATTACATCCGGCATCTCTTCTATCTACGACAGTCAAGTAACCAAAATACATTGAGAAAAAAGATTTAATCTTCCAGTAAGATAGAACTTATCCTTAATCCCATTCTGGCTTCTATGCCATAACACCTTACTATTGTATAACTAGTTTGAATTAAGATAATACACCTATATCAGAAGAAAGCTTTGAATTAAGATAAGTGGAAGGAGTCACCTAATACAATTGTATCTTACGATTTCATTTTGATGTCTCAGTTTCTTCCAATTTATTTTTTACTTTTCCCTCATTCTCTCCTTGTTTTTCTTTTTCTCCCTTCCTTCTTTTTATCTATTTCCTTCTTTTTATCAATTTCCTTCATTTTTTCTTTCTTTTATTTTCTTCCTTCCTTTCTGTCTTCTTTCTTTCCTTCCTTCATTTTTTTCCTTTTTTTCTTCCTTTCCCTCTTCTTTTTTTCTTCCTGTCTTTCTCTTATTCATTCTCGATTTCTTTCTTTCCCTCCTTCCTACCTTCTTTCCTCATTTTTATTACCCTTCTTTCCTGCTTCTATTTCTTTCCCCTTTTCTATATCCCTGCCTCTGTTTTTCTCTTTCCTTCCTTCCTTCATCTTTTTTCTTTCTTTCTCTCTCTCTTAAGAAAATCATTTAATTCTCTTCACAATACCTCATAGTCCTATTCAAGAGAAAAAAAACCATTAGGATCTCTTTCTCTCTCTCTCTCTCTCTCTCTCTGCCTTTTTTCTTTTCTTCATTTCTTTACATTCATTCTTTCTGATCAATTTTATTCTTTTTCTCTTTTCTCACTTTTCTTTGTCATCTACTGCACTTTACTTTCTGATTTTACCATCTTTCTCAACCTCTCCTCTTCTTTACCTCTCTTTTTTTTTCCTTCCGTTTTCTTACCTTCTTTTTTTCTTTTTTCTCTTCTTTCCTCTCTTTCTTTCTTCTTTCTTTTCTCCTTCTTTCTCTCTGCCTTTCTTTTTCTTCTCTGCTTTTTTCTTTCTTTTTTTATTCTTTTCTTTCTATTTTTTCTTCCTGTCTTTCCTTTCTACTCTCTGTTATCAACCCATTCTCCTTTCTTCTTTCTTTCTTCCTTTTTCAACTTTGATCTTGCTTCCCTACTTTTCATTCCCTTCTTCCTTTTTTTTCCCCCTCAACTCTCCTTAATGGATCTCCTTCTCATCTTTCCTTCACTCACTTTTTTTTACCCTTTACCTCTTCTCTCCTAACTCAATCCTCGATTTTTTGCCCAGGGCCAAAGCTCTTGATTGCTCTAGAATGAAGAAACCCAACCACTGCACCATCTCTAATGACAACCTTTTCCACATCAGCCGATGTCTGAGGAATTGGTAAAACCAGGAAATAACCATTCCATTCCTAGAGAGACTGATTTCACTTCTTGACAATTGGCTGTGGGGCTTTGAATGTTTTAAAATAATGAATGTTACCTGTATCTACCTGCTATACACTTTTCTAAATGTCTTGTTACTGGCTTTCCACAACAATAAACAAAAGAAAAAAAATGTGTCAATGAACACTCGCAGAATCCACTCTCCCACTGAAACTGCCCAACAGCTGGGACGGTAAGAATAGTTTATCTATTTTGTCTGACCTATTATCAAAGTTGACAGAGACTAGTTATTGGTGCTGGGTGTCCACTTTTTCAACAGCACTTCCCAATGCACGTGTTTAATGGCCATTGTGAATGCAGGTGTCTCTCTGAATGCACCCCGTCTTGGTGTTGGATGGATGAAAGTTTCATCATTTCTTAATATCTGCCATTAGCATCTATGCGCTGGAGTTATTTTCTGGAAGTATCAACCCTTTACAGATGGACGATCAAGGCCAATATACTGTGAAATTGCATTTGAAATCATATTTTTCTGACCAATGCTCTGTCTAATTCTTAGTAATCAATGCCATGTTGTGAAATATTTTTTTCCCATGGCGAAAATATGCACTCAGTAAGCTTATGAAAATGAAAACTTGGAATTGTTTCAAGATTATTTTGGCACATCCTATATTTCATGGTTAATAAAACTGTATGGGCCTCTTTTGATACGATACAAGTATAATTGCATTCTTTAGCGTAAGTAATTTACTGAAGATTTTATTCAGTGCTTAAAACTACTACGTTCAGTTTGTTGTTCCATTAAATAGAACATTAATAAGTATTTCTTATTTTTACATGATGCAATATCAAATAATTTGATGGAAAAACATCTATTCATTTTTTTCCAAATACATTCTTGAATGGAGTGTTGCAATATTATAATCAATTTTGACTAATTTTTACCTTCATCCTAACTTTTAGTTGCTTTTTAACACAACCTTGATTCGGACTGTCATTTGATACAATGATAGTGTTCATTTTTCAAATTTTGTTCTTGAATGAAGTATAGAAACATTATTATTAACTTCGACTAGTTATTACCTTCATTCTAATTTTCAGTTGATATTCTTCACAACTTTAAATCAGAATATAATTGTACAGCAACGATCAAACAGCCTGATCAGAAATAAAGAGTAAGTCCATAGGGGAAATCAAATTCACACCCTATAGCCAGAGGGTGTCTGGTATATGCCTGGCTGCTTTAACCATTTAGCTACAAGGACTTTATTTCTGATCATACTGTTATGTGTGAAAATCCGACACACAAATTAACAGAAACAGTAAGCTTATAGTAATGAAATATTATCATACTCAGAGAAAAAGGTTGCGGCTTCAGGAATCAAACTGGCAACCAATAAAATAGCCACTTCGACAAAGCGTTGCTCTTACCATTGAGCTAAACAGCTAGTGGTAATGCAAAGGCCCAAATGACTGTTTCAACTCCAAATTCTCATTTTGTTCATTCACTGTTTATATCTGCTCTATTTGTTTAATTCAGCCCGGATAATCATATATTATCTAGAAATTTGATATATAATCCTACATAAATAATCATGAATCGCGTTATGATATTTTGAAAGTCTGCTTTAAATGATATCCCATTATTACATGGTTAATTGATCATTCAGCCTAGACAACGTAGATAGAATAAACAATTGGAGAAAATGCGGCGACTACTACAGGAATCAAACCTGCAACCAGTTATGTAGCTACTTCAAAGTAGAGTTGCTCTTACGATTAAGATGAACAGTCGCCATTGATGCAAAGGCCAAATAACTGTTTTGACTGTAAACTCTCATTTTGTTCATGCACGGTATATATATGGTCTATTGGTTTCATCACAGACAATAATATCATCAAGTAATAGATGTATAATTTGACAGAAATGATAAAAGATTGTGTTATATTATTTCAAAACTTCATTTGGAATGATTTTTTTTTATTACACTGTTATTGTATTATTTGGTCTAGACAATGTAAATAATACTTAAAATTGAAATTATCAGTCATTTATTAGAATTATCAGGCACAAATTGAAATTATTAGTCTATATATTATTTTAGGTTATTAAACTTTTGTGCACATATTAATCGCACAATTAGGCGATACCAGAATAACAATTGTAAAATAACCGTGCTAAATACACGTGTAGAAGACTATATCTGGAAGATGAGCATCTGAGCCAAAATTCTATTTCCAATATGTAAGATCCGTCCATCCCGTGAACTTCAATAACTTGCCATCCAGTTGAAGTTATGAGGTATCACAGTTATCATCCCCCACCCCTGTCATCCCAGATGTCAGACAACCCTGTTTGGCAGGTGACTCAGGGGGAGTATTGTCACATATATTGAGTGTTGACAGAGATAAAAACAAATATGTCAAAGCTGTACTCACCCCAGACCTGTACAAACTCCCCCCCCCCACATACCTGCCATTGTAGATTTTTGCTTTCTCCTCCCCCAGACATCCAGGGTCTTGCCCATCCTAGAAGTAAGACGAAATTCCAACTAAAAAACAATTTTTTTTGTCAACATTTCCATGCGGTTGGCTGAGTGGAAATAATAATTACAGGCGAGTTCGATTCCTGCAGCAACCCCATTTTCTTTTATTGTTTTTTCTATTAACGGTGTCCAGGGCAAGTGATACACATTAACTATGTATTGACAGGGAGATCATTTCAAAAATGTTTCTTTGAAATATGAAGCAATCTATAAAAAACACATAACTATATATAAATATATATATATATATATATATATATATATATATATACATATATATGTATATCTATCTATCTATACATATATGTACATATATATGTATATCTATCTATGTATATATATATATATATATATATATGTATGTATATATATATGTATGTATATATATGTATGTATATATATATGTATATATATATATATATGTATGCATATATAAATATATGTATGTATATATATATGTATATATATATATATATGTATGTGTGTATATATATATATATATATATCTATCGATATATGTATATATATATGTGCATATTTATATATATATATATATATTTATAAATATATATGTGTATATTTATATGTATATATATATGTGTATATTTATATATATGTGTGTGTATATATATATATATACATATACATATATATATATATAGATATACATATCCATATATGTATATTTATATATATATGTATATATACATACATATATATATACATATATATATGTATGTGTGTGTGCATATATATATATATATATATATATATATATATGTATATAATATATGATATATATATCATACGTTTGTACATATATATATATACATCTATATATCATATATTTATATATGATACTCACCCGTACAAACAAATGGACATAGGTGCATGCATACACACAAGCAGACTATTCATATACATCCATTAATGTGTACATACGTAGTTATGGCATGTATGTGAATATATGTATGTGTGATTAGAAATAAGCAGAGGTAGGAAGGGAGGGGGAGGAAATATTATGTTTTGTAGGCTTTTATATGTTCACATAGATATATATATGTACATGCTTATATATTAGTATATATACATGAAGAGATGAAAGAAAATGTCAGGTAGGTATGTTGTCATGTAGATTATATGAATATGCTTATATACATACATGCGTGTGAGAGAGAGTGGGAGGGAGATCTTTAAATCCATCTTCTGGTTATCATCATCATTCGATATGTTATCTTTGTCGTCATCATTATTAGCCTTTTAACAGCCGTCTTCAGACATTGACTTCCCCCAGGATTTGCCTGACCTCTCTATCATAGTTGTCACTGAACCAATACTTCCTGAAGTTATTTAGTTCATCTTACCATTTTTTTTGATGGTCACTGTTTTGCATATGATCGCTGGGGATCTGCATAGTGAGTCATAATGTCCATTATTGCAACATGACGAGCCCATTACAATTTTAGTTTTCTAATGGTTTTCATATCTCCGACCTTTGTTTGTTTTCTTATACATTGTGCTGTCTCGTGATCACTTGATGTGATGTTGAGCATGATTTTCTCTTTTGTATCTAGGATGATTTTTATTTCAAGGGTCAGTCTCTTCCTTAGGTTCCGTGTCACAGCTCCATAGGTGACTATTAGGAGGATAGATTGGTTAAAGACTGATCTTTTTAAAATTAATTGGAAATTTTTGTTTTCGTAGCCCGCCCTTTCAAGGCTTGTCAACGTCAACTCAACAAATGAGTCCTTATACCAGAAATTCACTTTCATTCGATAGTAATTTCGAGATGAGTCATTTTCATACTAAGCAGTTTTGGGGAATGTCCAGTATCGTTGTTACCATATCAATTCAGCTTTCCTCTAAGTGTACAAAGATATCTTCTATCATTTTGAGTAGAGTCATTATCATACCAAGAGTTGTTTGGACTATTGAAATCATTTTTTCCCCTTGCTTCTATTGTTACCTTGATGTATTTAAGCCATAGATCCTCGCCCAGGGTGATTCGGGATTCCAAGTGGGTGGTAGTTTTTCAGGAAGAAAACTGTATTCCGTGTTTTGTGAGAGGTAACGTGTTTTAATCTTTTTAAAATGAGTCAAGGTGAGCAGTGAAGGGAAACAGTTTAGAACCCCTGACATCTGAAGATGGCAAGAGAATGGAATGAAGCCTGGGGGGATAGTGAGGGGGGTATTGTTGTAATAGCAATGGAAACAAATCAATGTGTTCATTAGTCTGAGCCACTCTTGTAATATCTAAGTGAACACACACACACACACACACACACACACACATATATATATGTATATATGTATATATATATATATAGTCTGGAAAGGTTTACATCGTTAAATACTGAATTATTAAGAATAAATTCCCCAAAATTATGTCAGTTCAGTCACTTATTTCCCAACATCTCTTAATATAATTTATGTAATTTTCTTCAGATTTTTTTCCTTACGTTCTACACAGAATATGATATTATGGACTTTGTGTGAATTTGAATTGTGGGATCATCATTTTTTTCTACCATGTAACCATTACTGGGATTGAAAAACCATACAGTTATATTAACATTGCTCTGAAAATTGGAGAAAAAAAATTTTTTCCAGAAGGGATCTGTTGAAATACTGATGCCAATTCCAAAGACTGGCGTCAAAACGTTATGGCCAGTACTGCTGGAACACATCTGGAATAGAGCAAAAAACATCTGGAAACTTCTAGATTCTGGAGAATGTTGTTGTTTTTGATCAACCCATCAAAATAAAGCCCCCAAAAGATCAAACCTTTTAATTTTCAAAAATTGAAAAAAACACGTTTTCTAGGAAGGTTATTTTGGAGTTCTGATGCCAATTATCAAGTCTGTTGACACAACTCTATGGCCTGGAGCACTGGAACTCCTGAACACAGGCATGTATAAAAAAAGGGTAGAACCCTTTGCTACTTCCAGTGGCTACATATGTTCAACTCAGTAGTAAGCTTTAAAGGGAAGAAGGAATATAAGTAAAAAAAACAGAAAGTTTTGCTCATATCTGGGCACTACTTTTCTTGAGTGCTTGATTCGAATAAGCCTTCACTTAACTCCAAGGAGACTTGGGATCTTATGTTTCACATCTGTAGGTGCTTGGCCCCTAAATTGAGCAAGGTATTACGGGTCATTGACAATCCCTCTTCTGTGAACAGAATCAGTTTTGCTCATGACAGAGAACTAAGAAGAAAACATTGGAAAAAAGGCCAGTTGGTTCAATCTCATCATTTTTTCTTACCCCTGCTTAATATCAAATGTAGAAAAATTCTTATTCCCTAGTCGCTCATGAATATGGACCATATGTAGTGTTGACGAATTTTGATAATAACAGCCTAGGTAAAAAGGGTACAAGTGGAAATATTGGGAAAAAAAATCATCAGCCTTTTAGAGTCCGTCTTTGGACAAAGACCTTTCCCAAGAGCCGCACAACCTCACTATGATGGGCGTCACGGAGCAAGTACTTTCTGAATTCATTTAGTCTGTCACACCATCTTAAATTTTGGCAGCTCCGGTTTCACATGTGATTTCTTGAGATTCATGTTGTTGAAGCCTGATGACCAGCAATTGTGTGCCATTCTTGCCACATGGCCTGCCCATTGCCATTTGAGTTTTGAGTGTGGAATCTCTGATATCTCTGATTCCTATTTTTTTCTCTGATATAATGCGTTGTCTTGTGATCTGTCCACATGATGTTCAGCATGATTCTCTCATGTGCACGGTGTTTTGGTTGGGATTTTCGTCTCAGCTCCGTAGGTGACTATCAGGAAGATGCATTGGTTGTATA
The DNA here is from genome assembly GCA_963457665.1 of Thysanoteuthis rhombus. Lineage (NCBI taxonomy): Eukaryota > Metazoa > Mollusca > Cephalopoda > Oegopsida > Thysanoteuthidae > Thysanoteuthis > Thysanoteuthis major. Next base: position 32,171,053 of record OY735236.1, on the reverse strand, counting down.
CCTTTCTTATTGAAACTCAAGGAATTTTTTTTTTTTCATTCTGTTTTTCCTTTAATATACTGAGCTGTCTTATATTGAATATGATTCTCTATCTCGCACATTACGTGAGAGTTCAAGGGTCAATCTTTCATTCAACAAAAATAAATAGTTTCTTAAAAATAGATATCAACTGAAAATCATGTATTAACATTTTTCAGACCTAATGGAATCTAATTCAGGTTTCAAGTTTCCAAGTTCTGCGGGTCTATTTAATCTAAGAGTATCAATTTGATTCGATTACGTCCGAGAAATGTTAATACATAATGTTCAGTTGATGTTTATTTTAATAAACTATTTTTATTTTGTTAAGCCATTTCTTCCCATTTCCCCGTCCTTTTTGCCTGGGCCATTATCATTATGCAGCGGTGTGGATATAAAATTATGATGTAAGAGAGGTAATAGTGCGAGGATCTGCGACAAAATTTAATCCAATATATTTTTCCCCGTAGGCTACTGTTTATCCTTTCTTGAAACTTCATTGAAATTCATCGACAATTTCGGAAGAGATCATGTGGACTGTCAAGAGCGTGTACATAGGAAACGTATTGAGAAAAGAATTGAAAAATATGTGTCGATCAGAAAATGAATCCCTTGATCCGCCCCCAAATTCAACCAATTCTTCCTTAATCCACTGAACACTATTCCATCAGATTTTATTATCCTTTTGTAGCCATGATATAGACAGACCCTGGCTAAAAAAAACGTAAACAAATACTCATATCCAGAGTAACTTACTCAAATTTTTTTTTTTTCAGTTGAAACAGCCACCAAAATGGCTAAATTTATTCCTCCTTTGACTAAATGCTGGGCTGATTTACACTCATTTAAAGCCCATGATCAAATAAAATAACTATATACAAAGGCTCCAGAATTATTAATTCATAAAGTTTGTACATTTCCTTTCATTAACTTACCAGATTTGTAGTGGAATTCCTGGAAAAATATTTTAAAATCCAACTCAAAAGCAAAATTTGCAGTTAAAATTCTGTTTATCAATCTCAAAAATAATGTAAATTATGGGAAAATATTTTTTCTGTACAGATTTTGTTTTTTGCTTCATCATCAGCAGCATCTTAGTAGCCTTTGTTGGACATAAATCTCTCTTGAGATTTACCAGATCTCTCTATCATGGGCATCATGGAGCCAGTACACTCTTTAGTCATTTAGCTCGGGACACCATCTCACTTTCTGTCGGCCACAGCCTCACGGCCTTGCATCTAATCTCTGGGGATCCATGCACATGATCTCTGGGGATCCACATCGTGAGTTGTGATTTGACTGACCTTGAAAAAAATGGCTAAAACCGGCTCAATCTATTCCTATTTCCAGCTAACTTAACGACAAAAGATATTGAATATATAAGTTTTTGGTTAACTATAAAATGAAATTGTATCAATAAAATTTTCTTTGGAATAGGGGACAGATTTTTGTTCAGCTGTAATCGCAGATTTTCATTAGCTAAATCAGAAAAGAATAGCTAAAATCGGCCGAATCTGTCTCCATTTCCAGCTAACTCTATGGCTAAAAAAAAAATTAATTTGTTTTAGGTTAGCAATAAATGAAATTGAATCAATAAAATCATTTTTGAAAAAAAAGAACAGATTTTCATTCAGCTGTTATCACCGATTTTCATCAGCTAAATAAAAAAAAATGGCTAAGATCTAGCCGAAAATGGCTGATATGGCAATGCTTCATTGGCAGAAGTAAAAAGAAAGAAATCAGGTTCCAGATAGTATGACTGATTAAGGGATAAAGGTGTCTATGAGACAAGACAAACAATCTCACCCTTTCTTGCCAGAATACCAAAGCAGATAACAAGGCCTCAAAACTTTCTCAGTCAACTGATAAGTCTGTTGGTATTGTTCCATTAGTACTTTTTTTGTTTTGATAGCTCCTTTGGTGTTTGTTTGGGGTTCTGTCTTATGAGTCACATCTGGTTGATAAGCCTTGCATTGTTGGAGAAAACTATCTGGGAAATTGTCTCTTTATCTACCTTGACAGCTTTGTTTAGAATCCTGTGTCAATTAGAATGTATAGCCAAACATGAAATGTTAGTGTGAGCATCTTGAATTTTCTTAATCCATAGATCAATACCTTAATCTGCTCATGTCTCTATCTGTCTATCAATCTATTGATCTGATTGTCTATCTGTCTGTCTATCTATCTATCTATTGAATTTATGTATGTCAGTCTACCTGTTAACTCTGTTTCCAATTCAGTGTTTCATATCTTCTGAGGAAGTTGATTCCCATCTCTCTCTCAACCTGATTGTACTTACACATATGTGTGTATATATATAAATAATATATATATACATATATGATATTCATATCTGATATGTACCTATATATACATATATATATAGATGTCATATATATATATATATATATATATATATATATATATATATATATACATATATATATATATGTGAATTATACATACATATATTTGTATACATTACATGTATATATATCATATATATCTATCTATATATATCATATATATATATATATATATATATACATTATATATGTATATGCATATCATATGTATATATCATTTATATATATATATACATATACATATATATGTATATTATATATATATATATATGTATATATATTATATATGTATATGTATATCATATATATTTTTATATATATATATATATATATATATATGTATATGTACATGTATATGTTTATTATATATAATAGGGTGTAGATTCGCTACACAAACAAGGTTATGTTTCTGCCCTCTTTGGGCCTCATCATGCAAATTCTCCTGATGAGGCCCAGAGAGGGCAGAACTTGTTCATGAAGCGAATCCACATCCTATTATATATTTCCAGCTCTACTCTAAAACAACTCAACTTTTGAAGTATATATAGTTGAATGCATTGAGCACCCCATGAAATAAATCCATTACATGTCAGATGTTGTTTTATATTTTGCTATATTTGTAACTTGATCTGTACCATATACATATATACATATATATTTATTATATATATATATATATATATATATATATATATATATATATATATATATATATATATATATATATATATTACTGTTTGGGGGGGATGGGGTTGTGTTATGTTAAGGGCAATCAATATCACAACAACTATTGAATGTCCCCGAGCAATAAAACGTATGAAAACAACACAACATATTGAAAATATACATAGAAGATCAGGAGAGAGGGACAGACACCTATAACTATATTAAACAGACTGTACTGTTCTGGAATAATTTGAAAATGATGCCCACTCTGTTTGGAAGAAAAATTATGAATAATGTCTTTCAATAAAAGAAAAAGGGAAAAATTATCGAATAGCAGAACAGAGATAATTCCGACATGTAGACATAGAAATAAGTATTTGTAAAAAAACAGAAAATCATAACTACAACTTTGATGACATGAAAAAGCCGATCAAAATAAAAAAAAAGCAATATAGCGATGGCAAAAAATTCATGAATCAGAATCTATGAACGAGTGCTACAACGTAAATTCAAACCTCTGAAATAAAAGCGAAAAAAATATAATAATTATATGGAGGAATAATGCGGATATTCAAAGAAACAAACGATGAAGAAAAATCAGAAATCCACTTCGAGGAAGTATCAACAAGGTGTGAAAGAATCCATTTAAATACCAACTAGGTGTGAGAAAATCCACTTGAGTAATCACCATTAAAGTGTGAAATTACCTACTATGGAAAAATCCATTTTACAAAATAGACGATTAATTATTTATATTTATATGTATACATATATATATATATATATATATATATATATATATATATATATATGTATAAAGATATATATGTATATATACATATATATATATGTATATATATATATATATATATATATATATATATATATATATATATATATATATATATATATATATATATGGTGTTGCAGTTCACGAGAGCTCTCAGGAGGAAGCTAATGATAATTCTTGATTTTAACTTTATGCTATGGTATGAGCAGAAATTTAGATGTTTATTTTTGCTTAATTTTTAAATACATATATATATATATATAAGGTTGATGAATCACTCTCCTTGGACTACGTAAATAGAATAAACAATTAGAGACAAAGGGGCTGCTGCTGGAATCAAATTGTTACTGTAAGGGTAGATGCTTCAATATAGCGATGCTCTCACAATTGAGCCTTTTTTTTTTTTTTTTTCTTTTGCATTATCAGTAGCTGTTTAGCTCAATGGTAAGAGCATTGCTATATTGAAGCGACTACCCTATTGGTTGCAGACTGATTTGTGCAGCAATCCCATTTTCTTTAATTATTCATTCTCTATCTGTCTGTCCGTCTATCTATCTATCTATCTATCTATCTATCTATCTATCTATCTATCTATCTATCTATCTATATATATATATATGTATATATATATATATATATATATGTATATATTCATTTATCTATCTATCTATCCATCTATTTATCTATATATATATGTATATATATATATGTATATATTCATTTATCTATCTATCTATCTATCTATATATATATATATATATATATATATATATATATATATTCACACACTCTCATCTCTGTCATTTTTTAAATTTCTCAATGATTTTTAAAAAAAATTTCTTGAGGCTTGAGCAATGGGTTACTTAGGGAGTGAATTAATTTTGGAGGTCAGTCCAGGAATTTTCATAGTTACCTCCTATGCATTGTCTACACAATATCTCCAAATGTTTCTGATGAAATTCAATTGAATTTTTCTGGAACGGTAGGTCAGGGGATAAAGAAGAATTGGTTGAATCTTAAGACAGAAACAAGATTTGGAAAAAAAAAAAAAAGTTACCTCCCCTTTATCGTTGCTATGTATTTGAACTGTTTTTATTGAATTTCTGGTCAGTGCACGGTGTTGGCAGAGGTATGCGCTCTTGGAGTGCTCTCTGGTTTCCTTTTGTTTTCTGTTCCTGTGTTCGATAATCTGACTGGGTGCGGAGTTTATTGTGGTAGTGAATGAAGAGCCGCCAAACGTGAGGTCAAAGAATGTCTTCCGAAGCTTTGATTGTTGACCGGATTGAATGAACTCACTCGTAGACAATAGAAGTTTTTGATTTTTCCTTTCTGCACGGAGAATAGCAAACAAACAGTTCTGTTGATTGTCTGAGCGCAGGTTTTTAAATCCGAAAACAATCTATCGTTTCGAATTTCATTTTATCTTTTCTCCTTATTTGGAAAACGTCAACCACGACTGTCAAAATAGGTTTCTTCAGTTTTCAAAATGGTGAGTTGGCTGGCATGCCATCTTTATACAAAGAGTGCAGGCCACACCAATGGAGCTAGAGGGCTGAAATTTTCGACATTCACTCTTTATTATATCTAGAAAAAAAAATCTTTTTTTTTTCCAAATCCTTACTCCCCAACCTTAAATCTGCTTTTTGTTGGAGGGGTTCAGTTTGTAATCCAAGTTTATGCTAAATTGATCCTTTAGTTTGTGTTTGATAGCATTCGCATTTTTTGTTCTCAACTACAGACTTTTTTAGTAATCACTGCTCAAATGCAAGAGGAATTAATTATTCATTAGATGGTTCCTATTGAATGACTAACTAGACCTGTTCTGTATTTTTCACATCTTCATCCATGTCAAGAAGATTCCTGCGACCGCCAAAGTGAACAGTAGTTTGCCACAGACATATCTCGGCAGCTGGCCTTTTTGTTTTCACTCGCTATTCTTCATTTACTCTTTGTTTGAGTTTTCAATTTTTTTACTTTTTTTTTAAAATTCACGAAGAGTGACTTCCTTAACAACATTAAAAAAGCTTAGGTCGATTGAAATGAAGGTAAGAACGTACTCATAAAAAATTCATATTGTGATGATTTATAACACTTCATCTAATGAGAAATAGGGAACAAAAAAATTTGAAAGCATTTTTTTTTTCTAGAAGCGGAATATACCTAATTTCCTAAAGTTAGGAATGATCAAGATCTCAAGGATGTTCCCGAATTTCAATTTGCTAAATCTTGAATGAAAAAAGTCTCGTCTACCTTATAATAATTCCTTAACAGTGGCTTAGCGACCTGTACATAATCCTGATCACTTAAAATCTGTTTAAAAATACAGATTATAAATAATCAGGACTACCATTACTATTAACCAATGCAGTCAACTTAGCTTTCTTTCAGTTTTCAAGTTCGTCTGGAAGGCTATGTATATATGTATGTATGTATCATGTTTTCAGGCTGCACCAATGGAGCTAGGGGGCTTAAAATTCGAAGATCTACTCCTTATTATATCTGGAAGAGAAACGTTTTCATTTTTTCTCAACACCTCCTGCCAATAATTTTTAGAAGGAGTTAGATTTGCTATGTTAGTTTGTTGAATTTATCGTTTGTTTTTTGAAAGTTCAGACATGAATTTAGAGATCACTGCCCAACAAAATGCAAGAGAAGTATTTCATTCATTGATCACCTACCTCTCCAATTTTTCTAATCGACTGCTGAAACCTTGATTGCTGTCAAAAGATGTTGATCATCTGACAGTATCTATTGAGTGATTCAACAGACCTGTTTTTCTCTTCTTGTTTTACAATATAGACATGCCAAGTTTACATCCTAAGTTAACAACTAACGTATCACTGAGTACTCCAGATAAGACTGCACCAAGACTATGATACTTAAACTCATCAATTCAGTCTCGAGCCAATTGAGCCAAGCAGTGGTTATTACCTGCACAAGAATATCTGTAAACCAGACCAATAATATCAATATCTATGATTTGAATGAAAATAATGTAATTGCAGGTTGTAAATGTTGGCAACACTATTATCAAAAGGTGATAGCTTTGTTTTCGGATGTATTTGAGATTATGTATATTGTTTCATCTTTAAAGAGAAGAGTGTATAACCAGTGCATCCTCCCAATAGTCACTTATGGAGCTGAAACATGGAACTTAACCAAGAGACAGACCCGTAAGCTGAGAACCATGCAACGTGCACATGAAAGAATAATGCTGGGCCTCACATGGAGAGACCACAAAACAGCACAGTACATCCGGGAAAAGACAAGAGTTAGAGACATCATAGAATCCATTAAAAATCTTACATGGCGGTGGGCTGGCCATGTTGCAAGAATGGCAGACAATCGATGGACATCACGACTCACAACATGGATTCCCTGAGACCACATGCGCAACCGAGGCCGGCAAAATGTTAGATGGAGAGACGAGCTAGACAAGTTCAGGAAGTACTGGCTCCGTGACGCCCATGTTAGAGAAGTGTGGCAAATCCTGGGGAAGGTCTATGTCCAACGACGGACGCTAAAAGACTGATGATGATGATGATGATGATATTGTTTCATCATCTGTGATTCTGTTGTTAATTCACTATTTGTTACTAAGTATTATATATATTGCTCATTTTGAGTATATATATCTGCACTGATTTAAAAAGGTTACTGTTTAATTCTCATCAAATCACTACACAGTGAAAGTTCAAGTTTATCTAAGGTTTACTTTTCATCATCATCATCATTATCGTCATCAGCCTATTAATGGCCATCGTTGGACATAGACCTTCCCCAAGATATGCCAGATCTCTCTATCATGGGCTTAGCAAAACCAGTACTTTCTGAATTCGTCCCGCTTGTCAAGCCATCTTTCTTTCTGTCAGTCACAATTTCACATCTGATCTCTGGGGATCCCCGTTGTGAGTTGTGATGTCCGATGGTTATCTGACGTTCTTGCAACATGACCTGCCCATTGCCATTTGAGTTTCCTTATGGACTCTGTTTTTTTCACTGATATATTGTGCTGTCTTGAGATCTCTCCATATGATGTTGAGCATGATTCTCTCCTGTGCACATTGATTGGTTCGCAGTTTGAGGGTCAGTCTTTTGGTTAGATTCTAAATTTTAGCTCCATAGGTGACTATCAGGAGGATGTATTGGTTGTGTACCCTTCCATTTAGGACTGGTGGGATTTCCTTGTTCTCTGAAGTTGAGTTTGGTATACTGAAATCTTTCTGTCTTAGAGTGATTCTTTGCTTGTTTTCTCTTTTCTGGGGATAAGTAGACCCTGATGTATTTTTTTATGAGAAGAGAGTACCAGGGTCTCAGTGGCCATACATATTTAGTAGAAGTAAATAGAAATGGACTGAATATCGGGATATCTTTTTTTAGCAATTGGGTGCTGGGACTAAGGAAAAATACAGGAATATGTAGATCTATCTACAGATGTGGATGATTTTAAAATAATTATGACTAGCCATCACAGTCAATAATCGAACAACCGTTGCATCAAAATTTGAAGTCATGTAAAAAGAATTCTATTGAAGTATAAATTTCATTCATGACATCATTGGCATTTTCCACGTGAGAACATTTAAAACAAGGTAAAAAGTATCTGGAATTACGAGAATCTAGATGTTATCAATAAACCTGTCTAGGAAAGGACCCAAAAAGGTCTTGAAGAGCATTTTTCTCAAAAATCAGAAGAAAAAAAAAATCAGACGCAATCTAATGAAGTACTCTCCAATTTTCAAGTCTGTCGACAAAACTGTATAGCCTGGAGCACTGGAACATATGAATAAACAAACAAATGCACAGACACATATGAAAAAGAATAGAACCCTTTGCCATGTTTGATGGCTATGGTTATTCACTGTCTCATCATCATCATCATCATCAGTCTTTTAATGTCCGTTGTTTGACATGGACCTCCCTGAAATTCTGCCATATTACTCTATCGTGGGCGTCGCGGAGCCAGTATTTCTGAATTTGTCTTGTTCATCTCTCCGTCTAGTATTTTGTCGGCCTCGGTTTCGCATGTGATCCCTTGGGATCTATGTTGAGAGTCATAATGTCCATCAGTTATCTCATTCTTGTAACATGGCCTGCCCTTTGCCATTTGAGTTTTCTAGTGGAGTTTTCTAATACAGTCTATGATGTCTCGGACTCCCGTTTTCTTCCTGATATATTGTGCTGTCTTGCAATCTCTCCATATAAGGTTGAGCATGATTCTCTCATGTGCACATTGCATACTTCTCTGTTTGCAAGTCTGTCTCTTGTACAAGAGAAGATTCAATGTCTATTCCACTGCAAATATTCAAGGCCCAAGATATTGTGTAAATATGATTGTTATACACTTATTTTTAATACTAAAATGAATGTTTTATGTTTTAGAAAACAAAATAACATCATTCGATGAGTTTTCCAGATGATTGAACTCTTTATTGTTATTTGTGTTGTAAATACAGCATTTCTGACAATCCATTCTATGGCCTTCTTCAGGTGTAGTAGCCAAATGTGATGGCAGTAAACAAATTTTTTTTTTCCAGTGGTAATAATGATAATAATGTAGGATTTGCTTGCCTTCTTTTCGTTTCCTTGTTGAGCCTGATTCGGTAATGCAAACAACGAGAAAGAATTCAATCAACCGAAAAATGACCTTTGTTAATGACCCTTCTCAAAACTATAGACAGTATCAAAACAATATCAATAAAGGATTCTCTGCCATAAAAATATTGATTTATTTTTGTACGATAATTTGTTCTTTCTTTCTATTTTTCAGGTAAGTGCTTTCTGTCCCTTTTACACGTGAAATGTGAAGAACTTCAATCATCAGGTAACCAATTATCTTTGCAAAATCTATCAACTGAGTTTCTTTGTGTCTTTTCAAGATGAGTAATTATCATTACAAGAGTTAGATTCCTAAACTTGTTGTGTGTTGTGATCTACATGGAAGATGCCTTCTATAATTCTAATAATCATCATCACTCGACCAGTTATTTTGATGATTGGACACATTCTTTTCATTGCTTATGGTGCTATCACAATATTTTGGTCTTCTCCAGGGTCCTTAGAGTAAACTATCTGTTGGAGTTCATGTATTTAGAAAGAGTTTGTGTGCCATCTGTGTTGTATTGGTTATTGAGTAAAACGATAAATTGACTTACTGGGGTTGACCGTAGGTGAGCGAGACGATTCAGAGGGGTTAGGCACTACATGTGTTTGTGTGTGTGTTGATGAAATATGTATAAGTATCACTCTCTCTCTCTCTCTTTTCCCTCAATTTCAAATGTCCCCTATCTTAATCTTCTTTCCTCCCTCTATTAAAAACCATCACCCAAAACTGTCACAATACTGTCAAATAGATTTCTCCAGTTTTTAATTTGGTCTGGCTGGCTGGCTGGCTATGTATATTTCATGTGTATAGGCCTCACCAACGTAGCTAGGGGGCTGAAAATTTTACCGTTTACTTCTTATTATGTCAACGTGAAAAATTCTTCTTTTTTTTTTCTAAATTCTCCCCCGCAGTAGGTTTTTAGTTGGGGTTCAATTTGCCATGTAACTTTGTGCTAAACTTTGCTCTAGTTTGCATCTGGTTGTTTTAAGGAAATCAAGACTTTTTTAGTGATCGCTGCCGAACGAAATGCTAGAGAAGGTAACCTTTTCATTCTTTTATCCCATGATTTAGCTGATCACTCCCAACACGGCATGTTGTCAAAAGAGGTTGGTCACATGACAGTTTCTGCAGAGTAACTTACCAGATTTGTTTCTCTTGGTTTTTCCACTTTTTTCTCCTTCACCTCTCCCTAATCTCTGACTTTTTTTCTCTAGCCTCTCCTTCTTTCACACTCCCTCATTCTGGCCACAATGAATTATCTCCCCTTTAACTCCCTCTCTCTCTATCTCTCTCTCTCTCTCTTTGATGCTCTTGATTATTTCCTTTGCCTCTCTCCTCTTTCAAGATTCTGAAGAGACACAATCTCTGCCAAAAGATCTGCAATGTTCACTCTGTGTGTGATTTAATTGTAGCCATGGCTTCAGGCTATTCAAGATATGTCTTGGTATCTCAGATATCACTCTCTCTTCTTTTTGAAAACGTGTTCCCATGATGCACCTGTCATCTCAAAATGTCCTCCGTGTTTCTCGATGAGTCAAGTGTCAAGAATATTTAGTCTTTACAAATTCAGAACTTCTAGTTTGTTCCACATGAAATGTCTTCTTTTTTTCTACGACATTGAGAATTATGGTAATATTGTAAGATTTACAAATGCAATAGCAATTTTTAGAGCTTCAATGAAAACTTTTTTTTGTATAATGATCTGTTACTTGTATTTGCATATTTATCATTGCTACCCTCAACAGACTAGTTCAATTAATGTTGCTGGGTCAAGTTATGTTATGTGTTCAGATATTTATATGTATCTACCTATCTGAGCTTGACCAAAACTAAACTGTCAATAGTAGAAACTTGAAATTTTGCACACATACTTCCCTCAACGAGAAGGGGAAAAGTTTGTTCTTTTTTTTTTTTCTTAAATAATATACAGACAGCATTGATGGAGCTGAAGTGCTGAAGACTCAAACATTTACCCATTATTATGTCTAGAAAAAGAAATGGTTTTTGTTTTTTGAAAATTGTTCCAGTTTTAGAATGTAAGTTTATGCTAAATTAGTTCCTCAGCTTATGTACAGTTGCATCTATGTTCATCCTTTTTAGAAAATTATACAACACTGTCGGTGATTCATTTTTTCGTTGACCTTTTTTCAAAATATTTTTCTGAGTTCATAAATTTAAAAAAGAATTTGTGTCCCCCGCAATTTGTTGGTTCTCAAATAAGACTTCTGAATTGTGTCGCTGGGGTCGACTGTGGGTAACTGAAAAGATGAAAAGGGGTACACTCTTTGTATGTATGTGTGTGTGTTGATAAATAAAATACGTGTAAGTATATTTTTTTTCCTCGGTTTCTGATGGGATAACATCTTTGCCAGAAGATTTTGCTATGTTCATCCGCTGTGTAATGCAAAATTAAAACTTCTTGGTTCTTACATATGAAATGTCATTTTCTTTACATCGTTGTAAATAATACTAAAAATGAAAAATTTACTAATGCAGTAGTGATTTTAGCAGTTCTAGTGTAAATGTACTATAATAATATGTTATGTGTATCTTGTATATTTATTTTTTGTCTGTAACACCTTGATGTGAAGGAAAAAAGGGTGATTAGTATATTTATCTGTATGCTGATAAAAAAGTATCTGTTATTGTCAACCAAAATGTTTTTGTTCTGAATGGAATACTTGCATGCCACTTTTCTGGAATACTTACAAACTGGCCGATTTGAACGCATTATTCCGAAAGATGTACAATATCACCATAAAATGGACCTTCTCGGTATCATCATCATCAGTCTTTTAACGTCTGTTGTTGGACATAGACCTTCCCCAGGATTCACCACAATTCTCTATCATGGGCGTTGCAGAGCCAGTATTCCTTGAATCTGTCCAATTCATCTCTCCATCTTGTGTTCTGTCAGCCTGGGTTGCGTATGTGATCCCAGGGATCCATGTTGTGAATCGTGATGTCCATCGGTTGTCTTTCCTTCTTGCAACATGGCCTGCCCATTGCCAATTGAGTTCTTTAATAGTTTCTATGATGTCATGGACACCTGTTTTCTTCCTTATAAGCTGTGCTGTCTTGTGATCTTTCCATGTAAGGTTGAGCATGATTCTCTCATGCGCACTTGCATACTTCTCAGTTTGCAGTCCTGTCTCTTGGTTAGGTTCCATGTTTCCGCTCAGTATACCTCCATACAAATAATTTTTAAATAGTTGATATCTTAGTTAATTTTGAAGCAAAAATGCTCTTTTCTTTTGATTTTGAAGCTTGAATACTCCGTTTTATGATTCTGATCTGAGATAACGGACTTGATTTTGATCGCAAATGATAAGGGGGGCATTGAAATAGTGTTATCTGACATGAAAGCATTTTTGTAATGAATGGTGTGTTGGACACTTATCATGCGCAAACACTCAAATCTATACACAGAGAACCACTGTGTTGGAGAGAGTGAAAAGAGACAGGAAGTAAATAAAAAAAAGAAAGAAGAGTTCTTCATCTTTGTTTTCAATCACATTTTGTCTGCAATATGCCTATTGCTAATGTCGGCGTCAGATATCGCTCTCAACTAACGCAAAATAATTCTTTAATCCCAACGATCAGGATTGGATGATTTTTAGAATATCACTTTCCTGTTTTGTTTTTTTTTTTTTGGTTTTTTTTTTTCCCGCTTCCACCATCCTTGGGACAAACGGAGAATTGAAAAAAGAAAAAAAAAAAAATCTCACGCTCCTAATTGTTATTACTTTTCTGGCTGTATCAGGAGAGGCCGTCAACCTCACTCTACTTCGTGCTGATCTTTTATTTTTTATTTTGTACACTCGTATGTTCTACTTTCAGGCTTTTTTCTTTTTTGCTACGGATTGTACGATTTGGTTTTTGTTGCGTCAGTTTTTTTTGTGTCTTCTTTTTTGGTTCTACCGTACGTTTTTTGTTTCCGCAAACAACTCCGGTATCTCTTTTTTCCCCTGACATTTTGTATTTCCTCTCATTCTTTATTTCTCTCTTTCTAATCTATGTGAGTATTTATATATATATATATATATATATATATATATATATATATATATATATATATATATATATATACATGTGTATAAATATATATGTAAATGTATAAATATATGTGTATATATATACATATGTATATGTATAAATATATATGTATATACGTATATATATAGATATATATGTATATCTATATATATGTATATGTATATATGTATATATATCTACGTATATGTGTATATATATATATGTATATGTGTATATATATGTATATATATATATATATATATATGTATATATGTATACATATATATATATATATAAATACATATATATATATATATATATATATATATATATATATATATATATATAATGTGTGTGTGTGTGGAGGATGATGGCTTGTTGCGGTGTGATGGTCAGTAATTATCATTTTCGTGTGGAGTGCTTGAAGACTTGGTCCTGGTAAATCATTGGTAAATAAAATCTTATTGATTTTATTGATTAAGACTGATGGGGCCCAGTTCCAAACATTTCTTCGGGGCTTTTTTCTATTTCTATGTTTGGCTACTATTTTCCAAAAAGATCGGAACTAAAAATGATATATTCATAAAAAAAAAATTATCATTTATAACAACTCCTCAAAACAAATCGAAACACCGAGAAATATTAGAGATATTTTTTTTCCCGGACGTATCGAAGAGGGAGACTTATATCTAACCCTGAGCAGCTGCAATATTTCCACTGTCCTAGGTACGATTTCGTCCCTTTTTCTGCGTGTTTCTATTACTATGAAGGAACAGAAATGATTCTGAGTGGGATAGGGTCTTCTGCATGAGAAACTAGTTGTCTCTCTCTACTGAGTGAGGGAGAGTTCATCCAACGAGTGACCAATGGTCATTGCCTGCTCAAAGCGAGACATTTATAATACGTAATATAAAAACAGACAGTGCACATATTCATATATGTAATATATACACGTGTGCAGAAAACTGGGAATTATGCAAGTCCCTGGCACGCATACATAATATATAATCACTTTTCTATATCTATCTCCATATCTAGCTCTCTTTCGTTGAACATTTTCTATCTGCATGGCCACTGCACCATTCTCTGAGTGCGCTGGAGTGTCTTCATTATAAACACTGGAGTCCTCAAGAGTGCCAACGCCTCCAGCATTGAGGCTATGCTGCAAAAAACACAGCTGTGCTGGACAGGCCAAGTACTGACGATGGAAGACTATC
>OY735236.1:32148856-32151356 GCA_963457665.1 Thysanoteuthis rhombus | reverse complement strand
AAAAAACTTTTTTTGTTTTGTTTTGATATTTTTTCCCCAAAATAGGTTTATTGTGAGGAATCCATTTGCAATGTAAGTTTATGCTGAATTGGTCACTGTCATTGCCTGGCAGAGTTTTTTGAAAATTTCCACTTATTAGTGAATCAACATAGGGCAAGAGATGTAACTTATTCATAGATCACCTCCTCTTTTTAATTGATCACCCCCAGCACAGCATGTATCCAGAAGTCACTATTGAGGGACTAACCAGATCGGGATTTTTTCTCTCATTGCATTCATATTTTTTTTGTTGTATCACTTTTCCCCCTTTTTTTTTCATTTTGCTTTCTTTCATTTGCTTCGTCTCACATTTTTCTAATTCTTTCTCTAAATTATCTTTTATTTATCACAATTTTCTTCAACTATATTTCTTTCATATGATTATTGTTTCATTAATCACCGCTACCCACAACAGATGGGTTGAATGACTGTTGCTGGGTTTAGGTCATTCATGCATTCTGTCATATCATATCTATCTATCAATCGGTGTATCTATCAGGACTTCACCCAGCCCTCACAATGTTGCACACTCGCTCCTATGATTGCGTAGTGGAAATCGCTTTTTTTTCCTTGAAAATTCCCTTCCAAAATAGGATTTTAGTGGGGGGTTCAATATGTAATACTAGTTCATGCTAAATTGGTCTCTAATTTGTGCCCACTTTTTGAAAAAAAAAAACAGACTGTTTTTTGTGATCACAACCTGACAAAAAGTGAGAGAAAAAACTTGTACATGCGTCACGTTTTTTTAAAACTTTTAATCGATCAGCATGTATGTGTGGTGGTGCATCATAATTTCCCTTTGAATGCTAGTTTGTTTTTTTTATTTTTTCCCCCTTCTTTCTTTTATTTTACTCTTTTTTTTATTGTTTGTTATGATTTTTTGCTTCTTTTCACTCTGTGTGTTTTTGTCTTATAAGAAACCATTAACCAAGACTGTCATCACAGATTTCTTCAGTTTTCAAGTTCATCTTGCTGGCTGGCTATGTACGTATCATGTATTAAGGCTGCACTAATCAGTTCAGAAGGCTGAAGTTTCAAACAACTACTCTTGATTATATTTAGAAAAAATTTTTTATTTTGCTTGGGGGAGAAATTACCCCCTGAATCGGGTTTCAGTGGGGGGTTAATTAGCAATTCTAGTTTTTTGCAAAATTGATCCCTTATTTTGTGTCCAGCCGCAGTCATTGTTTTTTTTAGAAAATTAAGAACCTTTTCAGTCATCACTGCCAACAAAAAGTGAGAGAAGTAACTTATTTATTGATCACCCTTTTTTTTCCAAATAATTAATTGATCACCCAAACATGGCATGCTGCCAAAAGATATTGGTTATGTGGGGATTTCTATCGATTGACCGGGTAGACTTGCTCCTTTCTATTGATCTTTCATGATTTCTTTTTTTTTCATCATATTTTAGAATTTCCATCTCTTTTTCGAACCTCTCAATCTCTTTTATTTCGAGCTCTCTTTCTTTCTGTTTTTTTTTCTTGGCTTGGTGATGGGGGGCATGTTTATTTTCAAAATATATATATTGATTTCCGGGGTTACCTATATTTTTCAATTTTGTGAGCATCTGAAAAAATACTCGCGAACAGAAGTGGACTATTAGATCCATGGTCTGACATATTGTTATTAGCTGAATCTTTATCGGAAATTTGCTCGGATTAATGTTAAATCCATGTGGGTTACATTCATCAGAGAATTAAGTGCGTTAACGTGAAAGGAGATTCTGCTGAAAAATGAATATTTGCTGTGTATGAATGAATGTTTATGTATGTGTGTGTGTGTGTATATATATGAGTGCTTATATATATATGTATATATATACATATATATATATATATATGTGTGTGTGTGTGTATGTGTGTGTGTGCGTGCGTGTATGTGTGGGTGTGTGTATATGTATGTATGTATGTGTATAAATATATATATATATGTATATATGTATATATATGTATATGTATATATATATGTATACATATAAATGTATGTATATAAATGTGTATATATATACATATATATATATATATATATATATATATATATATATATGTATATTTCTGGAGAAAGAGAAAACACTTGTTTACATCTGCTTGGGTTCTTGGATTCTCTAATAATATAACAGGCTCTGGTCAAGGTCAGCAATAGATGCATCAGCTTTATTGTTACTGTTGACTGGCTGGTAGGGTAGGTTTTAGAGAGTGCTTCACCCAAGTGAAAGTAGCATAGTAGTACATTTTTTGTGGAGAAATGTATTTTTCTAAATGTATTTTCAGATGTTTCAAATGAATATGATTTTCATTCCTTCTGGAATTTTGCATTTTCAAAAAAATTTGTCAGTTGAGTAATCGAGAGATTTAGGTAGTGGGTACTTTTTTGGGGCAGTGGTCAAGATCACAAGTGGCTTTAAACTAGTCCTGTCGTTCTCTGCTTATAACTTATTGTTGAACAATTCTTGGGTTGA
>OY735236.1:32091356-32143856 GCA_963457665.1 Thysanoteuthis rhombus | reverse complement strand
CTTTTACTCCCAAAGATGTGGAGATATTACTGGCATAAATAGAAAACAAGTCTGGTCGGTCTCTCAATAATAACTGTCACATGACCAATGTCTTTTGGCAGCAAGCGATGTTAGACATGATGAATTCAAAAAAATTTGAAAATGGGGTGATCAATGAATAATTGATCCTTCTCGCCCTTTTGTTGGGAAGTGATCACTTAGAAGTCTGCATTTTCATAAAACAAGCATGAAAGCTGTTGGGTACAAATTAGGGAACAATGTAACTTAAAATTACATTGCAAAATGACCCTCCCCCAACTAAAAATCTATCTAGGGTGGGGATTTTACAAAAATTGAGAAGAGTGTATCTTATAAATATTAGGAGTGAATATTTAGATTTTCAGCCGTCTAGCTCCATTGGTCGACATGTTTATGTGATATTTAGATATGCATATAACCAGTGGGAGCAATTTGGAAATGTCTGGGCTACATTCACTTCTCAAAAGTTACCAGTGGTGGAGCCAAGTCAAAAATTTTGTGGGGGTCCAGGAGTTTCACCAACTCCAAAAATTAAGTGCTTCATTAACCTTGAAAAAGTGTCAAAAAGTATTGAAATGCACCAAAAATATTGTTAACCATTCTATGATCATTCAAATGGTCTGATCTGTCATTAAAGGGCTAGACATAGCTGAACATTAGCAGATAATTGCTAGATAAATGGCACTGGATTGTATTAAAAATGGTACTATTTGATGGATTTTTGCACTTGGATTTGGAACAAGAAATACACTAAATTTAGTGTAAAAAGCACTAAATTAGCAACTCTGGTTTGCAGCAAATGTATTTGAGTTTTGTCAAAATGTGACCTTCTGGTGAGGTGTCATCATTTTTGAAAATATTTATATTCATTTCTATCTTCCTGCTGGATTTGCCTTACCTTACTTCCAAGGTTTTGTGTATGATATGAAAGTCAGTCTTGAATAAGATTTTTTTGCGGGGATGGGGTTCTCCCTTGACTCCCCCAGTGAAGACTGCAAATGCTTAAGAAGAGGATAAGGAAGAATCAGAGACAGAATCAGCAGCTTCCTGTGTCAACCACCATTTACAGTCAATGCCACGAGTGTCTGTGGCAATGTTTCTGAGGGTAGGTGACAAGAGGATATTTCTGGGCAGAAGGGGTGGGGGGGCAGAAAATATATATCCAGTTGTCAAGTAAGGGACAAGGGAGTACCCAAGCTAAGATTCATCCTAGGCTGCCACTGTTCATAGTGATGGGCTGATCCATGACCTCTGTACGAGGTTCCAATTTTCAAACATCCTTGCCATTGGTGAGAAGTCCTGATCCTGGGAAGGGGAATTGCCCAGTTTGCACACTCCAGCAGACCATCATGGTCAGTGCCTTTAATTGTTAGGGTGTATCTTGACACTCCTCACTATGAGATGCGCCAATCAGAAGGACAAAAAAGATATTTCCCTGAAAAAACAAAAAAAGGATCTTCAGAAGGTTCACTGATGCTAATTTTCGAGCCTGTGGACCAAACGGTATGGCCAGGTTCTCTGGAACACTCAAACAAGGATAGAATCTTTTGCCATCTTTAATATGTTTCATTTGTGCTTTGTGTTTGAAATATACCAAAAATTTCATTATGGATTAATTACTTCAACAAAATTACCTACTTTTTATTAGTAGGAATATAGATGCAAGAATAATGATGATATAGTTGGAAACACCCATAGAATTTCCACATCTCAAGCTAGTCAAGTTGAATTTATAATGGGTTGAAATCTTGCACATGCTAAAAAATCATGAAAGGTCTTTCGTCAGTTATAAGTGTTGTCAGTATGAAAACCTTCAATTTCAACCACTTACATAATAAATTCCTTTAGAAATTTCTATAAAATTTATATTGAAAAATTTTTCTGCGTAAAATTTTAAGAAAACCGCTCATGCAATGAATTTCTATAGGAATGATTAAAATTATAGAAAATTTTATAAATTTTATAGAAAACCATTTGTTAAAAACACCCATGGAATTTCTACATTTCAATCGAGTTAAGTTGAATTTGTAATGAGTTGAAATCTTTTATATGGAAAAAATCAAACTAGGTCTTCTGTCAGCTAAAGGCCTTGTCTGTGCAAAAACCTACAATTTGAAGCACTTACATAATAAATTCCTAGAGAAATTTTTATAAAAATTCAGTTGAAAAATTTTTCTACATAAAATTTTTAAGAAAATTGAATTTCTGTATGATTAAGATTATAGAAAATTTTACAGAAAACCACTTATTTTATCATTTTATAGAAAACCACTAACATTACAAATTTCTATAAACATATTTTTCTAATTTTTCCTCAAGAAAATTTTACAGAAAACCATGAATATAATGAATTTCTGAATAAAATTTAGCATCAAAATATAACTTTCATAATATCCTCACAATCGACCCTGTCTTGTCCTTCTTCCCGTTCTCCGGTCTCCATTTTGTCTGCCTGTCATCTGGTCTATTTTCTGATTTGTTATTTTTATCTGTCTGTCTGTCAGTCAATGAATTTCCAGAACTCCACCATCTTTCAATCTTTCTGTTTGTTGTTGGTGTTCTGACAACACTTGTTTCCGCTTCCCAAAGAAGACACTCTCTCTGGGAGAGTCTAGGAAGCTGGCAATTTAGGCCAAAGTTTATCGATGGGCGTTGCTCCTTAACCCCCACCCCCCTGTATACATGATGAGTCACTCTTTAACCGACAAGAAATCGGGAAGAATATAATCTTAGAAGACCACAATCTGCAACCAAAATTAGAGACTTTGCAGGAAAAATATCAAACTGTAAACACCCACGCATAGAACTTGAAAACATAACCTAAAATGTCTGACTTCATTTCATTCTTGTTCCAAATATTATTCCATTTTCTTATTCTTTTGTCTTCCTTTCTCTCCAAACATTTTCTGTCACTTTTTTTATATCTTTCTTTAGTGTCTTTGACTTTCAATATCTTTCTGTCTTTCCTTCCTCTTTCAAAAACTTTTTCAATTTTGCTCTTTTTTCTCTCTTTTTCTTACATTTATAGTATCTTCCTTTATTCTTCTCCTTACATTTTTCTTTCTTTCTTTCTCTCTAATATTTCAAGTATCTTTCACATTTGATATTTCTCTGGCTTTCCTTCCTCTGTCAAGAGGTTTCTAAATTTTTTTTTCTAATCTATTCTATTGAATATTTCTTTATTCTCACCCAGCTTTGTATCTCTCTCTCTCTCCTTTTCTTTTCTCTTCTTTTTTTCTCTCTCTCTCTCTGCTTATCATTTTCTTTGTAGCTTTTTCTCTCTTTCCCTTTCTTCTTCTCTTTTGAACCTTTTTCCTTCCTTTCTTTCGAACGTCTTCTTTCTCTTTCGAACCTTTTTCCATACTTTCCTTCAAACATCTTTCTCTTTTAAACCTTTTTCCTTCCTTTCTTTTTATTTATAGTTCTTTTCTTCCTTTCTTTCTCTTGTCAAAAACACTTTCTCTTGCTCTGTTATGCATCGTATCTCTCTGTCTCTTTCTCTCGACTTCTTTGTACTCCACTCTTTTTTTGGCCTGAAAGATTTACACGGGAGAGAGAGAGAGAGAGAGATAGAGAAAAGATGAGGGAGGGAGGCAGTTACAAAAGAGCAAGTGAGAAAGAATTGAATATTTGAAAGAGTGAGGAGATCAGAGAAGGAAAGGCATAGATAAAAAGAGAGGGAAGGTGCAAGTTTGAAAAATAGCCAAAAATTTGTAAAATATTGCCGGCATGGGGTGGGGTCGGTAGATGGCGGTGGATGGTACTTCTAAAGTCGTGTACAATGTCAATGTTACAAACATGGAAGGAAGAAATGGAAAAAGCCAATATAAGCCAATGACAATAGCAAAACCAACAACGACAAAAAATTTTACTAAGTGGAAAAGTCGAAAAACCGGGACAGAAATTCACTGTACCTAATGTACGTACAAACAAGTAATGAAAGTCAATATTTAAGAAGAAAAGTGAAAAAAAAAACCCCAGGTCTGGTTAGTCACTCATTGGAAACCATTCTGTGACCAATGGCTTTTAGCTCTGTGTGTGTGGGGGGGATCAATTAAAAAATAGTAAAAGTAGAGATCCATGAATAAGTCACTTCTCCTGCCCTTTGCTGGATCACTGAAAATGCTGCTGGGCACAAACTAGAGATCAATTTGGTATGAGAATAATGTATTGATTTGAACCCCAACTAAAAATCCATTCTTGTCGGGGGATTGTGAAAAGATGAAGGAAGTTTTTTTCCTTGACATAATGAGAAGTGAATATTCAAATTTTCAGCCCCTTAGCTCCATTGATGCAGCCAGTTTTGGTTGACTGTTTAAAAAAAAAATAGGACAGACATTTGTTGTATCTAGTGTATGGACAACTAAATAGTAAAAGTCAATATTTTGAATAAAGGGATCACTAGAAAAAGTCTGAGTTTTTCAAAAACTAACATGAATGCTGCAGGACACAAACTGGGGGATCAATTTGACATAAAACCGTATTGTAAATTGAAACCTCCATCAAAAACCTTTTATGGGAGTGATATTGAAAGAAAAATTGGAAGTTTTTTTTCTAGACATAATGAGGAGTGAATGTCGAACACTTCAGCCTTTTTGCTCTAAAAGTGTGTCCTGTATGCGTGATACTTACATTCATAGCCAGCTGGACAGACCCACTTGAAAACTGAAGAAATCTATGATGACAGTTTTTGAGACAATATAATGATAATAATGAGATTTCAGACTGTGCAGACCATAGCAGTGCTGTAGATTCGAGAAGGTGTGCTGTCACTCAATCTCTTGTGATAACATCTACACATCTGCATGGAAAATAACTAAGGACAATTGAAACTGTCAACACTGTGACAGTGCTAGGGCCTACAATGATACTGAAATAGGTGTGGGAGGTATTAGGAGACTTGCTGTCACTCAATCTCAATGATGACATCTGATATGAATGTACAAGTACATGAAATATAAGTAATATTATTAAGAAAAAAAGAAAGAAAAAGAGGAAAGAGGAGAGAGCTTCCCCTTTAAGAAGAAGAGTTTTCTTAACTCAGCTAGATGGGAGAATCAGCCAATATACAACAGCTATGTACATAAGATGTTTTTAATCAATATTAAAACATTTTATGTTTTTGTTTGTACATTATTAAATAAACTCTGAAGGCACAATACGACTATGTTCTCAGCAGGGGAATGATTTCAAAATGGCTGTCTCTTTGTTCAAGAATACAATTCAAGCTGAAGGAAAAGCAGTCTGTGTTGGATGAGAGAATCTATATCAATGATTCTGAACATTGGGGGTGGGCGTGCCCAATTAGAGGGTAATTTGAATATGTTGGGGGCAATTTTTAATTTGGGTGTGATCAGAGAAAGTATTCCCGGGTTCAAAACATGGTCATAAAAAGGCAAAATTGCTTATTTCCTACTTACACAATACCATTAATTATTAATTGTTTGGATTCAAAACTGGATTGACTTTATACTTCTACTGTAACAAGAACAAGAACAAGAACAATCCTCACCAAAATGAGTGGTGTGAAACTACATGTAAAATTCACATTTCCTAACTGTGATTGGAACTAATAACTAACTGATTGTCAGGAGGCCGGTCTTACTGACTGAACTGAATCGACAAGTCTTAGATATTAATGAAAATCTATCATACAGATACGAATGGGGCTATTCAATTCTAATAAATGAATACATTCCTACAAAAAATATTTTTATGTCTTTTCATTTGTTATATATACTATACAAAAGTTTTCCAAATTCATCTCCAGTCAGAATAGATACAGGAGTAGAGTTTGACCATTCAGCAACCAGGTTTGTTTTACTATAGATACCAAAGTAATGTTTAACATTAGGTTTGTGAGGGATAAAATCAATGATGTATTTTGTTATTTCTATTATTATTCGGACCATCCTCATCTTGGTTGTTTTTCATACAACGTTTCGGCCGTTGCACTCTACGGCCTTCATCAAGTATCATCTGGTATGTGTGGGGAAGTTACGAACCGAAACTTTTATTTATTTATTTAACCGACGTGGGTATATTGACCGCACTCCCTTCTTAGCATTAGTTGTATTATTATTGTCTCACACTGAGATTGAACCTAGAACCATCAGATTACTTGCAGTAATTTTGTCTGATTCTGTAACCACTACGCTATGTGTCCATCTAAAAAATTCAGAGATATACAATCTATTTTGTTGTTATCACTAAATTTCATTCAATAAATGATAAAAAATTCTGAAAGCACCCTAAAGCTTATATATATATATATATATATATATATATATATTTTTTTTTTTCTCCACAAAGAATAAGTTTCTTTACAGATATTTATACTCTTGACATGAGTAGTACTAACTAATGTAATATTCGTCAGAATTCAGACAGGTATGAGATTTCGTTCTTTTTGCTTCATGACATTTAGTCACAGGAATAGTTCTCTCTTGGTGCTTCAGCTAGATTAAGTTGACCTTAGTGAATAACGGTATGAATAACTCATCATCAAAGTTAATAATGGAGCAACCATTGCATCAAAACTTGAAGTGATGTAAAAATATTCAACTGAAGAATAAAAATGGTCAGAATTAGATCTATTTATTACATCACTGGCATTTTCCATTGGACAGCATCTAATATAGAGTAAAGAACACGTCAAGAAACATCTAAATACAGGTGAATCTTGATCAAATTGATAAATCCATCGAAATAAGGCTCCCTAAAGGTCAAAATAACTTTTTTCCTAACCGAATAGAAAAAGAAAATTTAGAAGGGGTCTAATGGAATGCCAATACCAATTTTCAAGTCTGTAGACAAAATGGTATTGCCAGGAGCACTAGAACATGCAAACCGAAAACCCCATCAGAATATAGCCCCAAAGAAGTCAAAAAAAATTTTTTTCCAAAAATTAAACAAAAAAAAAAATTCTAGAAAAGGGATAAGTGAAGTATGGATGCCAATTTTCAAGTCTCTAAACAAAATGTTATGCCTTGGAGCACTGGTAGGAACAAACACACACTCACTTATAAAAAGAGATAGAACCCACCTTTGATGGCTACAGTTGTTCAAATATATGAACGTCTATACATCAGTGTGTATGTGTCAGTAAGATAATGTGTTTTCTGCAGCCTCAAGAATACTATAGATATTTCTGTAAAAAATACTTTCAATAAAATGAAGTAAAGCTGAAAAAATTGAAAATAACATGAAATGCAAGCATAATTTCTTCATCTAAAAATAATGAGATTGATGAAGATGATTCCAATATAAGTATATATAGTTCACGAATGCTAAGGCTTTAGCTAGATCAAGAACTCTCTTTGCTTCAGGAACAACCAGCACAAACCTTAACCGTTCCAGTCAGAGTCTGACACAAATCCATGAAGCATGTTATTGAGGAGTAATGGAGATTATTTTTGGCACCAAGTAGTTTGAAGTATATTCCCATATCATTTCTTTTTTTTTCTCAGGAAATTATACTTATATATATATATATATATATATATCATACATATATCATCTGTAAAGTATGTATATTTGAGTTGAGAAGCATGTGCATGTGCATTACTCGGTTTTCAGTTTAATTCTGAATCGAGATTAAATGTACTTTTATGATTGTGCAAACATAGCATTCCATTTCAAGTCAGCATTTTCGTCGTCTGTATGCTTCCCAGTTGTTCTACCATTGCATGTACAACCCACTCTCTCCAAGTTTCACGGTCGTCGGTTGGTGGTTGTAGGTCAGAGGTGGTTCTTTCTGGGTCTCTCTCTTTGACCTCTATTTGTGTTCGAGCAATCCATGTTGTGTTTTGGTCTTCCTGCTTCATGTGGAAACCAGTATTTGGCTAGAGATTACTAGGCGGATGTTGGGAGTGGTAATGTTTGTATGTGTACCAGCCAATTAAATAACAAACGTTTAGCTTGGTTGTGCATGGGCGGGCTTGACTATTGGAGCATTAAAGCTCATTGGCCTGTTATGATTCACTGTTGATAATTTGCAACTTGACTTGAGATATTTCTTTTGATTATTTTGATTAGTGTATGGATATACCCATACAGTGCACCTTAACAATGTTTTTGTAGAAAATCCGATCCTTGACGAGATGATATCAATGATTGTTGGATCGCTTATGAGTCAGCCTGGTTTTCGAGTAACAGCTTGAAGCGGATGGTTGGCACATATCGAAATACATCGAGGCAATATGAAAAATAGAGGACATGAAAATTAAATTTATTTTCAATTAGTCGAGCTTACCGATCAAAGTTTGAAGGCAGCAAAAGGATTCCTATTTGCTACCCCTTTCCTCTGACTCTCTTTGGTCTTTCTCACTCATGTTTGTCTTTGCCGACCATTGTGAACACTGGTGTATCAGACAACCTATCCCAGCCAGCTTGACAACTTTTCTGCTCCCACAACCAGATACATAGCTGGCCAACTCATCATCATTGTCAGCCTTGTAGCATCTGTTGATGGTCATAGACATTCCCCAAGAGTCACAAGACCTCTCTATTACAGAGATCACTCAAACTCAAAATTCAAAACTTTCAGCCAATCAGCGTGTAGTTTGGATACTTGTCCAAGGCTTCACTAACACTCATGACCCACATTTTGGAGTTTTGATTTGAAGTTTGAATCATTCTGTTATATTATATTTATAAATATATAGCTTTCTTTGAGCTTCGAAATTGATGTCAATTCTCTTTTGATAATCAGATGTTAAATAAAAATGTATCCCAGACTGGGGAGTAGTTCAATTGGGATCCTTGAAGACTTTCCGAAACAGACTTCGAAAGGCAGGGTGGGAAGAAGTCAGAGATCATGAAAGAAATTTGCGTTAGATGAAAGACGATAGATAACTTGTAAATATATATTGGGAAACATCAACCAAAACTGTCAGCAATGGTCAACATAGGTTTCTCCTGTTTTTAAGTGATTCTGGTCGCTGGCCGGCCATCTATCTATATGGCACATGTACTGGTTGCACCAATGGAACTAAAGGGCTGAAAATTGAACACTTTACAATAAAAATCCCCCAAAATGAGTTTATGGAGAAGGATTCAATTTATGATGTAAGTTCATGATTAATTGACCTTTTAGTTGAATCAGTAGTTCGTGTTCAGCAGTGTTTATGTTTATTTTTATCAAAAATACACACTTTTTAGTTATTCAACTAAAAGTGAGAGAAGTAGCTTATTCATTAATCATCCCCAACATTGCATGCTGCCAAAAGATGCTTATCTCATGGAAAGTTTCTATTTAGAGACTAACCGGACCAGTGTGTGTGTGTATAAAACATCTAAGAAGTATAACATTTAACCATTTCCTATGAAGAGACTGTGATAGATACAGATATATATTGAGATGAAAAGATAGATAGATGAATGAACAGACTCATATAGAATAAATTTGGGCCCTTGCATTACATGAGGTTTTTTTGTTCAATAGTAAGAATTTCTATTGAGTGACTAACCAGACCTCCGTATTTATTTACTTGGATCTCCCTTCGCTTTTACAGTAAGTGAACATTTTTCCCTCAAATGATATCTTTAAAAGTGATCAGTGCTAAAAGACCAAACGTTCTTTGTGTATATATCATACATATATATGTATGTTTGTTTTTCACTTGAATATAGAATCCAACAATATGAAAGTATTGACATTTAGGATAATTTATTTTACATGTTCTGCTGTGGCAACTCCAACAGAAATAATGCTGGAAAACACAAGTTACAAAGAACAGAGTTCTGCTAATATTCTGCATTCATGCCGTTATGAACCAGGTATACTTGACCAGGGATAGCCTTAGGAGCTGAGGGGCCCAACTGGAAACATTTTTTGCCGAGCCCCTGGTTAACAGTCGAAGTCTGTAGAATCTTAGAAATATAAGTAAACTTAATATCTCTCTGGTAAGGCGGAAAGCAACCAAAATGTATGCCTGAAAATTTCACGGAAATAATTTTTTTACACTTTTCTTTAATTGATTAACATTATGAGACCCTCAAAAGAAGAAGAAATCAAGCAAAGAATCACACTAGGATGGCAAGCCTTTGGCAGAGCTAGCTCAACCTTCAAAAATAAGAAGATACCATTAATCCTAAAGAGAAGGGTGTATAACCAATGCATCCTCCCAATAGTCACTTATGGGGTTGAAACATGGAACCTAACCAAGAGACAGACCCGTAAACTGAGAACCATGCAACGTGCACATGAAAGAAAAATGCTGGGCCTCACATAGAGAGACCACAAGACAGCACTGTACATCCAAGGAAAGACAAGAGCCAGGGACAACATAGAATCCATTAAAAATCTCAAATGGCACTGGGCTGGCCATATTGCAAGAATGGCAGACAACCGATGGACATCACGACTCACAACATGGATCCCCTGACACCACATGCGCAACTGAGGCTGGCAGAACATTAGATGGAGAGACGAGCTAGACCAACTCAGGAAGTACTGGCTCCGCGATGCCCATGATAGGGAAATGTGGCAAATCCCAGGGAAGGTCTATGTCCATGACGTTAAAAGACTACTACTACTACTACTACTACTACTGATGATGATGATGATCATCATCATCATCGTCGTCGTCGTCATCATCATCATCATCATCTAATTCAAGTACAATAAGAACAAAAAAAAAATGTTCAAAATATAAACAGTATAAACAACCACCGTGGAATCTTTTGTTCAGAAGAAAATTAATATAGTCGCTGTTCTCTATAAATCATCTTGTTCATCTATGTGTTGTTATGTGTATTTTACAAGACTAGAATATACCTAAGTGCCGGTTCCCTTAAGCATAGGATATTATTAGAAGCAATTGGTCCTATAGGCTTGAAGCTGACCCTCGCCATCGAACCTAAATGATATTTGTTGTATCCACAGTGGCAGGAATTCAGAATGTGAACAAAACACTATTTTTCCTTAACTCTCCTCTCTTAACGTTATTTCTGATGAAGCTGTGATGGCAAAATATGTTGAATACATTTTCCTTAATGTCCTAATACTTAGATACATATATATTCAACATAAGTGTGTAGAGTCGGCATCTTGAAAACCGAGCTTTCACTTTGAGCAGTTTTAGTAACCACGTAGGAAGGAGAAAAATGGATCACTTTGTAGCCTGCTCCGTGAGAGTGATTCCTTGCTCATCACAATAACGCTGGCAAAAGTCCCAAATGAAGCATATGAGCAATATGATTGATGGTAAAAAAATTACCTTGATTGCTTCTCCTGTGAATTCAGATCGAGCGTACATTCGACTCCTGCCTAAGTATGAAGAACCAGAGATATGGGCTGTTAATTCCTGGTAATTAGTGAAGGCATTGAAAATGATTCCTACGTCTGTTTTGCGGTGGAGGGGGAGGAGATGAAAAAAAAAATGGAGGTTGGATTTTCTCCGACTGTTTCCTTGCCTTCCGAGACTAAATCTATATTCCTTCGTCTCTATCTCAGTTCAAAATCGAAAACATCAACCAAAACTCTCACGATAGGTTTCTTCAGTTCTCAGATCAGTCTGGCTGACTGCCTAGGTATCACGCACGCAGGCCTCTCTGGCTGTACACATTTATTCCTTATGTGAAAAAAATGTTTTTTACCCCTCCCCTGGATCTCTAGTGCATCTTCAATTTGCATTGTAAGTTAATGCTAAATTGGTCCCTTGGTCTGCGTTTTTTCGAAAATACCGGCTTTTTGATGATCAATACCCAACAAGAAATGAGAGAAGTTCCTTATTCATTGATTAACCCCTTTTGAAATTTTTTAAATGATCATCCCCAACATAGCAGGGTGCCTAGAGACATTGGTTACATGACAGTTTCTATTCAGTGTATATCTATTCACCTGTTTTCATATCTACTTATTATTCATATGTGTCTTTTTATCAGTCTGTCTGTCTATCTTTCTATCTATTATGAATTGTTTATATATATATATATATATATATCAGGCCATATCGATTTATCTTCAACTGTTCATATTTTTCTATTTATCACAGATCTATCTATCTATCCCAGTTTGTCTGTATGTATCAGCCTATCCCTATCTCTCTCTATATATATCTATATTTCTATCAGTGTATTCTATCTAATTAGCCTGTTCCTATCTATACATCCATCTCAGTGTGTTTGTGTCTATCTTGGCTTATTTCTATCTCTCTCTCTCTCTCTCTCTCTCTCTCTCTATATATATATATATATATATATATATATATATATATATATATATATATCTAACACAAGTAAACAAAAGAGTCACAATGAAATGCATTTACAATCTAAGAAATGAAAGCCATCTTCATGGCAACCTTCCCCTCAACAACTCTGATCGGAGCCATAACCTCTACCCACTCCGAGAGCCCCGCCCTTGACTCCCATGCTTCTTGGCACCTATTTTCTTGGCACCAACCTCAGGTAATTGGCTCTCGGTTCCATGGCAACCATTTCATGTCTTTCACCTCTTGTAGAAACTATTTACATCCCAGTGCTTTTATTCCCACCTACTGCTTCCAGATCGGTCCAATGCTGGGATTTGTCTTGGAGTTGGTGGTGAATTGTCCATTTTGTAATAATCTCTGCCTGGAAGTCTTTTGGAATAATTCCAGTTCTACGAGAGGAAGTGGCATTCTTTTAATTGTACAAGACCCACCATCGATTCTCCACATGTTGGTTACAGTCTATGCATTCAGTGATTGGGGTTTGTTTTTTTCTTTTTTCCCCATTTTCATTGGTTTGATGTCCCGTATTTTTTACTTTTATTTTTTTTTTTTTCTGTGGGTACAATATGGAGTGGGTAGTGTTTATCAGCATTGTGAGGAGTGGAATCAAAGAACTGAATTTGAGTTTTGGCCGAAGCTGCTTCTATCCTTTCTACTGATATTATTTAGTGTTATGAGAATCAGTTGAGGGAACTAGGTGTACAGAGAGGTTGATTTAGTTGAATTAGGTATGCGGTAATGTCTCCATTTGTAAACATTGAACATATAAAAATTAAGAAGTGGATATATACTGTCCCCACACCCGTTTCCACCATATATATATATATATGATGAATATTATGTATAAAGTCTAGAGAGCTTTACAGCTTTAAACACTAAACATTAAAAACTTTTTCTATAAAATTTTTGGCACTCATTTCCCAAAATCTATCAATGCAATTTATATAATCTTCCAAAGTGTTATTTTTCCTCTATTTGCTCTACACTTATATATATATATATATATATATATATATATATATATATATATATATACATATATATGTGATGAAGTAAAGTATTTGTTTCTCAAACATGTTTATGTTTTTGCCCTGTTTAGGCTTCTTCAGGCAAAGAGTGGTAGAACACTTTGATAGATATCATCTCAACAAGCATTGCCAATCACTATATATATATATATATATATATATATATATATATGTATATATATCTACAAAAAATGTGGGAGAGAAAGAATAAGATCATCATGGATCCATAGGTGGACCAATGTGTAAGATTTACAATAAATCGAGTGAGAAAAATGAAGGTGGGCTGAACACTTAACAAGAAGAAATGACAATTGATTGGGCGAAATGTTAATGGATTGGTGTCCATGAGACAGTAAATGCAGTGGCAAAAGACCAGGTATAAGATGGAGGGATGAGATAGAAAGATATGTCGGTAAGGCAAGGCAGCGGTTAGCACTATCTTGGTTATCATGGAAAGAGTTGGAAAAGGCCTTGGTCCAGCTATGGACCACATTATTGATGATGATGATATATGAGTGAACTTCATCATGGATGAGATAGATAAGTTTGTTTAGTTTATTTATAAGTATATATACTAGCATAATACCGGTAAAAAATTGGCTAAATTTTTTGTTTTATCTATAGCTAGATCAATATTTTAGAAAATCCATATCTTTAGACATAGTTTTCTGACATCTGAGTCACCCTCTCTTTAATTAGTTTAAAAGAAAGGAAAAGAGTAAACTTCTGATTTTTTGTCAAACTTAAACACTGACACAACTGTGCCATCTGTGTTGATGTGTAAGCTACAGCAGTCAGTCACACTTGAGCTCCTGGCCACATAAGTCTTCTACAGTGTAATCAGCTTTAAAGAGAGGAAGAGAGTAAAACTAATGTCTCCACCATGACACAAACAGAAGAACAAACATATGAACAAACAAACAAAGCTGATTATGGTTTTTGTATATATGGATATATGTTTTTACACAATCCGAGGATGTCCAACGTGAGTGGCTAAAATGAAGTATTGGCTCTAACTCTTTGGTAATGTGCTCAACTGTCAAGTGTAAACAAGAAAGTTCCTTGCCCTTAGGGAAGATAAATGATCTATTTTCACACATTGTATTTAGCTATCTGATTCAAGAAGACTTTTATTAACAGTGGTGGTGAGGTTATCAGTTGAATTTCTGAAGTGGTTTTATTTTCAAGTTGAGTGGACCACTTGAACATGTATAGATTTTTTTTTCTTTCTTTCTCATTATTTTTTGGCTTCTTTTGCTCAATGAAGTCTCACATTCTTTCTTTTTTTTCCTCAAGTAAATGGCTTATTTAATTTGACATGTCCTTTTCTTTTTAGTTGTCTGCATCTTGGGTTCAGTCCATTCTCATCCATAATTTCTTCTTCACCTTTTCCATTGCTTTTTCATCTTTAAATTTCTTCATCTCTTCATTCATTTTTTATTCTTCACTCTCTTCTTTTTATTCCTTTTTCCACTCATAATTTCCTTGAGTTTTCATTCTTTATCATATTTCTTCACCCTTTTTTCTTTTTTCAAGTCTTAATTTCCATGACTTCTTCATTCCTTTTCATTCAACGATTTCATCACATCTCCATTCCTTTTTCATTCACAAATTTCTTCATTCTGTCTTTCATTCTAACCTTCCATTATTTCTCCCTATGAATTGATTTTTCTCTTTTATTCTTTTTCTTTCTCTCTCCATATATATATATATATATATATATATATATATGAAATGATTTCTTTTTGTTACCCTTTGTTACATAATTAAAGTATCACTCACCCTGGGCAATATTAGTAGAATAAACAATTGAAGAAAATAGGGCTGCTGCAGGAATCAGCTTGAAAGAGACGAACAGACTGAGAATATACAAAATGAGAATTCGGTGTAAAAACCGGTATTTGGGCCTCACCATTACCGGCGGCTGTTTAACTCAATGGTAAGAGCATTGGTACATTAAAGTGGCTACCCTATCAGTGACTGGTTTGATTTCTGTAGCACCCCCATTTTCTATAATTGTTTTCCCTACTTTTTTCGTCTAGGGTGTGTGATACATCAACTGTGTAGTAACGAGAGATTATATCAAATAAGTTTGTATATAATATAACACAATTTATAATCATATATGTATATATATACATATATGTATGTATATATTTCTTCATTTAATCTGTTTTCATGATTATATCAATTCATTCACACTGGATCCAATCATCTGTCACCTGTGCAGACAGTCAAAGATAAGTTGAGAATATCAAAATGATCAGAAGGAAATTTTCAAAATTTGTTTTTTCAAAAATTCCTCTCTGATGAATATTCTTAGAATTTATCAAAAACTGCCACCCGTGCATAAAAACAAATTTAACCTAATCAGATTCGAAAATTGTAAAGTAACAGGATCATGTTCAATAGAACTAAATGGGGGAGAGTTGGGTTCATGCCTTTCCCGAACGCATTAAAGGGCAAGTTATGTGTATATGTAGATGTACACAGACACATTTTAAGTATCACATATTACATTATAACTTCGTCCATTAATTTTCTCTGAAAAAAAATATATGTATATGTACCTGTGTGTGTATGTATCATCATCCGCCATTTTAAGGCTACTCCTGGACGAAGGCCTTCACCATCTTCTCCCTCGACGATTGTGATAGTGCTAATCACAGCCATGTTCTATCAGTGAGCTTTTTCAGCTTGTCTCTCCATCTTGTGTCTGTTTTTGCCTCCGGTAATTGCTGTTCCACGGACACCAATTAATTAGCATTTTGTTCCATCTGTTGTCATTTCTCTCCTCTGTGTGCCCTGCCCATTCCAATTTTCATTGCTTAATTACAATATCCTTCACTTTAGTCATCTCGCAGTTCTACGTTGAGATATTCCCAACATTGTTTTTTTCCATCGACGTTTATGCTAATTCTAAGTTGGTATTTGAATAGTTATCCAAGTTTCAAGGTCTTGTACCCTTATTGTTATTATGTATTTAGTGTATACTTTATGCGTCAAGCATATATTTGCTCTTCAGTATGTCTCTATTTATACCAGATGCTTTCCAGCCAATTGCTATACGCCATCTTGTTTAATTTCCGTGGTTTTGCTCTTGCTTTATTTCCTGACCTTGATAAACGTATTCTTTTTGTGTGTATCTAATCACTATATCGTTATATCTGAGGATTTTAATCCACTGAGCAATTCAGATGACACGGCTCTAATGACGTTTTTACCCCACTCTAGCTGCAGCCAACTAGGCTTATATCATTGGCATTGACGCTATACAGTCTTCTGAGAATATCATGCAAGCTTATCCGCCATGATTGAACAGTGAAGAAATACGACCGTACCACGATGAGAAGAAATACGTACTTAACGACTGACATGTACGTTCTGTCTAGCGAGGAATTTCTTTTCCCGCGCGGGACGTCACCCTAATGCACCTCTGGCAAACACCGACTTAACGGGCTCCAGTCTTTACCCAGTCTTGATAATCTCCTGAATCATGGTGGAAAGTGCTCGATCCCGCCTTTGATTATCCGTTAAGCAAAATGAGCACGTACTTAAGGCATCAGAAAAGATGGGGGGTGTCACGGAGTTCTTGCAGTTTCCCACATCAAATTCTTATAATTAGTTAGAATTTTTCAACATGGAAGTTTGAATTTGAAACGTAATTTCTTTTTCATTTATATAGAGTTGATTAAAACACCCAAATGCTTCGATCGTCTACATAGATTCGACTGTAGATTATTAGTCATTATGTAGGCACAAATTTCGTTGCAAAATATTCGGTTTAATGAAGTATATTTTCGTGGGAAATGTTCTTCCTAACGTACGGTATTTCGCTGTGATTTAAATGAATATGACCTTCATTTCTTTAGGAATATTCCATTTTTGAAAATACCAGTTGACCAAATACCATAATTAAATACTGGTAATTATTCAAGCACAAGTTTTCATAGTAAATATTCTATATTAGTGTGTGAAATGTTCTTCCAAACGCGAGGTATATTGATGTGTTTCCAATGAATATGACCTTCATTTCGTTTTTGAAAATCTCATCATTTGAACAATGGGAGGGCCACCACTTTTGAAGTGTGTTTAGGGCATCGGTGACTTTATCCTGGCCTTGGTTCGATCACTCACTTTTGGAGAATATTCTTGTATACAAAGCAATAAAATTTGACAATTATTAAAAAGCTGTTTATTAATCTTTATTCAAACATATATCGGGTAGATTTTCATAACTTCAGATGTTCATATATGCTAAATACTGTTTAACAATCTCAGTAGACTCTTATTAATCTATTTGTCTTAAGCATTCAACTTTTTACGCACTTATACATTGAGAAACATTCATGCCATACTTAGAAGAACAGCAAATACACGTCTGCTTCCAATTACAGGCATTATTATACCTATAATCCGATTTGGATGACGTAACTTGAGATCTCAGCTGATTCTTGTAACGGATTTGCTATAATCCCATTTAAAGAAATCTACTGCTCGTCTCAGATAATGGTAATTCTCACGGTGCCAGCTCTGGCAGTTTCGCTGTTGGAACTTTGCTGTCAATTTGGTAAATGCCGTTCCTGGTATTAGCGTAAGTGGAAACCAATCCCATAGAATCTCTCACTGCTTTGACAATCTTGGAATCGCAGAGAAGCACATGTGGTAGCGAACGAACAGACTCATACGTTAAGATGTTTGATTATCAAGATGAAATTCTCATATGTGCCTATATCAGAGCGTTTATATATACCAAGATTTTCATGTACGTGCGTAAATGGGCGTCTAGCTAGGGATCGGATGGAAAGAGGTCATTTGCCAGCCCCACCCAGATAGAGCCTTTTTACCCAGGGCAAGAGGTTTGAAAATTGTAAGCTTATATTCAATAAATGATGATCGTGCAGTTCAATTCTTTTATGTAATCTCATCTCAGTGTTCCTATGTATAAAAAAAGAGTATCATTATTCAATGTTGTCGCCCTGGGGCCAGATCATGCGTCTGTGTCAACGGTTAAATGCACCAGCTGACATTTAGATCATATGGGTTTTATTTGCTTACACTACAAATGTCGGGTGGTATGCTTATCATTGCCATTAAGATATATACCTGTATGGGACATGAAGAATGGGATGGCTCGGTTATTGTGAATGCGACGGTCTCATAGTAAACTGGCCCATTCAGAGACGGCTGACTACCGACTGAGTAAGCACGCGGGAGAGTCTCTGCTCTTGCATGCGCAGTAAGGTACAGAGAATTTTTGTCAAGTTACATTGAGGCTGCACAACCGGATCTCGAGATAATCAAAACGGTTCGATACTTCCAGGACATATCGTATCCTGAGTGTTAGCACTCCTGCATATGCTCTGAAGTAATTAATTTCGTTTCTGCCCATGGCTAGTACAAAACAGTGTAGGAATGACTTATTATTATTATCATTATTATTTTGGAATCTCACACCAGTTGCCTGATGGTAACCGCTGGAGTTTGAGTGACAGCAAGTCTCCTCAAGTCTCCAGCCCTCCTCTCCTAGTACTCATAGGTCGCAGTAATTCTACGATTTACAGTTTCACACCGGTTGCCCAGTGATTATCGCTGAAGGCTGAGTGACAATAAGTCTCCTCAGGTCCTCAGCTAACGTCTCCTCCCTCTTTCGCATATCATGACAGAGCTACTATTCGTTGCAGTACTTATATATCTAGCACCTTCCTCAGTATCTGTGCAGTTCCAATTAGCGCTGTGGTCTGTACGGTCTCAATCCTCCCCCTAATCCCGATCTCCTCCAGTCTCTCCCTCAGCGTTTTGGGGACAGTTCTTAGTGCGCCCACTATGACCGGTACTACCCTGGTTTTCATGTTCCACATTTTCCTTAACTCCCTTGCTAGGTCCTGGTATTTTTCCCTTTTTTCACCCTCCTTCTTTTTTACTCTATGGTCTGCAGGTACAGCAACGTCTACTATTTGGCAGGCCTTCCTTTTTTTGTCTACTATTACTAAGTCCGGCCTTCTTGCCTGGATGAGGTGGTCAGTTTGGATGTCAAAGTCCCAGAGTAGTTTGTGGTTGTCATTCTCCAAAACTGCCTCTGGCTTGTGCTGATACCACTTTTCCCCATGGTTGAATCCCATTTGTTTACTTAGTTCCCAGTGTATCATCGTTGCTACTCTATCGTGTCTATGCTTATACTCCTTCTGGGCGAGCTGACTACATTCACTAGTTATGTGGTTTACTGTCTCATCTCTTTCACCGCACATGCGGCATTTGCTGTTTGTCTGTGTTCTGTCGATTTTTGCTTTTATGTAGTTTGTCCTTATGCTTTTGTTTTGGGCTGCCATGATGAGCGATTCTGTTTCTCTCTTAAGGTTTCCCTTTCGTAACCACGTCCATGATTTCTCGTCTGCTATATCTTTTATCTGTCTTTTAAACTCGCCGTACAATTTTTTCCCTTCCCACTTTTCTTTTCTAGTTTGCTGTACTGTTCCATTGTTTTCTACTTTATTGTTTGTTGCACTATCCCTCGCGCTCTTTATGATTTCTTCACTATTTGTTTGCACATATCTATCTAGGACTACTTTAGCTCTCTGGACACAATCTTCTATGCTGATGAGCCCCCTGCCACCTTCTTTTCTCTTAACGTATAGTCTATCTGTATCATCCCTCGGGTGTAATGCTTTATGCATCGTCATAAGTTTCCTTGTTCGCCTATCCATTGATTGGAGCTCTTCCTTTGTCCATCCTAGGAATGGTCCTGTATACCTAACTACTGACACAGCCCAGGTGTTCATTCCTTTTATTAGATTTCTGCTATTTAATTTGGTTTCTAATATTTTCCTTATCCTTCTGAGGTATTCTCTCTTAATTTTCTCCTTCATCTCTTCCCGTTTTATCGTGTCACATTCAAGGACACCTAGGTACTTGTATCGGTCTTGTGCAGTCAATGCCCTAATCTTGTTGTTGTCCGGAAGTTCAATTCCCTCAGTCATTGAAAGCCTTCCTTTGTGCATCACCATGATTGCACATTTTTCTATCCCAATTATTATTATTATTATTATTATTATTATTATTATTATTATTATTATTATTATTATTATTATTATTATTATTATTATTATTACTATTATTATTATTATTATTCGCAATCTCATACCAGTTGCCTGGTGGTAACTGCTGGAG
Organism: Thysanoteuthis rhombus; assembly: GCA_963457665.1. Lineage (NCBI taxonomy): Eukaryota > Metazoa > Mollusca > Cephalopoda > Oegopsida > Thysanoteuthidae > Thysanoteuthis > Thysanoteuthis major. The sequence continues at coordinate 32,123,425 of OY735236.1, read as the reverse complement.
TTTGAGTGACAGCAAGTCTCCTCAAGTCTCTAGCCCTTCTCTCCTAGTTCTCATAGGCCACTGTAATACTGCAGTTTACAGTTTCATACCGGTTGCCCAGTGATCATCGTTGAAGGCTGAGTGACAATAGGTCTCCTCTGGTTTTCTTCTTCTTCTTCTTCTTCTTTTCTTCTTCTTCTCATTATTATTATTATTGATAATAATAATAATAATAAGAAGAAGAAGAAGAAGTACGAAAAAGAAGATCAGACTTGATATGTTTCTAGAGATACACCTATCTTACGCAAGATCGGTGGAAGGAACCAGTGGTCACTACCATTGGATGCTTAACAAGTACCGAATCTCAAAACCTGTTTTCTTCCACCGTCTTTTTTTTTTTCCCCCAAGACGGGATAGAGCTAACGCGGGACCTGTATCATACACGGGACCCGTTGGGAACCGCCACCGTGGGTGGACGTGATGGCTGAAAGGGACGAGAACCACCTGATCGGGGCATGCAGTCACAATCCTAGGTCGTGTCATGGTCGTCCTCGAAGCTGAGACCGGTTTTATAAAAATAACCTGTTTCCTTATATCTAGTTGAACATGTGTATTGATTTTTATGGAAATGTATTGATTTTTTGAATTGAATATCTTAGTTTTCATCATGTTAATTTTTTTAGAATTACCTGGCGCACCTTGTAAATCAAAATTAAGAAGATACATATATATAAATATCAAAACGCTTGCAAAGTGATTGGACAAATACTCCTGACATTCTAGTGATAGTATTACTTGGTTTTCGTTTTGATATTTGAACAGTGACTATGACTTCAAATACTTTCGTATCCACATGTCATATACGTATCACATAGATATCACTCTCCCAAACAGTTATAAAATGATAACTCCGAATATTGAGCATCAAGTCGTTTAGGGAAGTTGAACGCAATATTATAATACCCTTCCCATAGAAAAATATCATACAAGCTTTTTCGTCAAATTATTAGCAATTACTCTTTCATTCTAACAATGATTGGTGAAATATTCGACAATGTCATACAACAGTGAGTGTAGTATTTGTGTACTGAGAACGTTTCAGTACGGGTTAGCCTCCCCCCTTGTTTTTTCTGCTGAAAACCGAGCCGTTTGGTCAAGCTGTCCAATAGTTGTTTACAGTGTGCTGCTTCAATGTTATTCCACTCATCTCAGTCTGCTTCCGACTACTATTCTGTGTTCCCAAATTTTCTCCTGGTAAGTTTAGCCTTAATATGGGACTACATGTAATATTGTGTAAAGATCTGTTATATGATGGAAAGTGATTGCTCCTTTTTCTTTTGCATATGAGTGTACTGCAGAAGATAATCCCGAATCACTGAATCGGATTTGATAGCTTGCAGGCATCCAGCGCAGGTCCCTTTAAATTGCAGGGCCCGTAGCATATTCTACTTTTGCCACATAGTTGACCCAGCACTGCACTTGATAACATTCCTACTTTTTTTTTTTCCTCTGGTCGCTCTTAGCTGTTTTGAAGCAAGTACCATTTTCTGGTTAATTGGTCCGATCGTAAAAAGAGAGAGAAAGAGTGAGGAAAAAAAAAAAAGAGGATATATTTTCTAGAGGTAGGCGCTGAGGATATTGCCAGATATTCTTCATGGCGTCGGGAGAGGGGTTGGGGGCTCAGAGTAACATGTGGGCGTAAAGTGATAGGATTATAATTGTCAGAACTGATTGAAATTGATTGCAACGTATCTTGGTGTATGTTTATGGCAGTTTTGCATCAACGAAGTGATGGAATGGCGTGGATACGCCACGAGCATCATCATCATCATCGTCGTCATCATCATCATCATCAGTCTTTTAATGTCTGTCCCCAGGATTCGCCACAATTCTCCATCATGGGCGTCGGCGAGCCAGTATTTTCTAAATCTGTCTAATTCATCTCTCCATCTTGTATTCTGTCGGCCTCGGCTTCGCATGTGATCACTGGGAATCCATGTTATGAGTCGTGATGTCCATCGTTTATCTGTCATTCTTGCAACATGGCCTGCCCATTGCCTTTTAAGTTTTCTATAATAGATTCTATGATGTCTCAGACTCCTGTTTTCTACTTGATATACTGTGCTGTCTTGTGGTCTCTCCATGTGAGTTTGGGCGTGATTCTCTCATGTGCACGTTGCATGCTTCTCAGCTTGCGGGTTTGTCTCTTGGTCAGATTCCATGTTTCAGATCCATAAGTGACTATCAGGAGGATGCATTGGTTGTATACTCTTCTTTTTAGGATTATTGGAATTGATTTGTTTTTGAAGGTTGGGCTTGCTCTGCCAAAGGCTTGCCATCCTAGGATGGTTCTCCGCTTGATTTCTTCCTCCTTTGTAATGCAAACATACACCCACGTTCACGTATGTGGTATCCCCACATTAAACCGACTTAGTGTCACGCTCTGTTCTTGTAGAGGTTCGGACAAAGCAGCACACACGCACATGCACACACGAACACCTACGCACACACGAACACCTACGCACACACATGCATGACGATGTTTTCATTACAAAATATACATATGCCCCCCCCCCAATCCAAATTTTGTCCACTAGGACAGTTTCCTTTCCAAAAGTGTTTGTAAGGAAGCAGTGAGTATTTCCAAGGACGAGTAATCTTTGTCATAAAATTGGTAGGTTTATATTTATGTCTGCAAAAATGTTACTTTGAAGAATGTGAGTCCATTGTTAAGGACAAAGAATCACTTCTTTAATTAGATAAATAAATAGATAGATTGACATATTTACACATATATGCATTCAAAATATAGTTTTGGAGTCTTTCGCTGTGGTGACCACTAGTGCTCTGACATAAGCATTTAAACACTGATTTTCTCTCTTGATTTTCTTGTTAGAAATTACTGTTCACAGTTTTTTCTTCCTGGAAATTACTACTTGTTACAGACAACATCAAGCACAGCTCTTACCTGAATATATATATATATATATAATATATATATATATATATATATATATATATACATAAACTTAACTTCAACGACACTTTACTCCCGAGTCTGTCTCACTCTTTACAGTTCATATCATATATATATGTGTGTGTGTGTGAGTGTGTGTGTGTGTGTGTGTGTGTGTGTGTTAGTGGGAAGAAAGGCTTGAATCAGTAGAGTATCTTGCAATATTGTCATAGTATACTGATTTTCGGTCCGTTATACGGAACTCGATGATAGTGCTACGGCTCATTCCATTCTTATGAATGAATAAATAAATCTATGAAATTAACATTTCCCAACCGCGATTTGAAACTATGGTCGACTGATTGGTAGGCTGGTTTCTAATAAATACATACACTCATACTAAAAAGAATATATTATTTTTTTTTTTTTTACTTATTATATAGACAATGCAAAAGTTGCTCTAATCATCATCAGTTGTAATCGAAGTAGGAGTGGCAGTTGACCCTGCTGCAGTTGGGCTTGTTTCCTTTTTCTTTCCTTTTATTCTGACATTTACTTTGTCGAGTATTTTGCTCTGTGATGAACTTTAAGAGATGTATCCAGTAAGTTCACCAACAGCATTTTTTTCAACCTCACATTTCAAACGAACATTTCTTAAACACATACAAGCATATATGCGACCACAGTCTTTAAAACATTTCTTGTTACATGAACTTTGTCCCCGTTCAATGCTCGCAACCTAATAGACTCATTTTCCAACAGTGCAAATCATACATATCAAATTGTGATCATTAATTGCGTTATATTATATCAAGAAAAAGAAATTATTTGGACTAATCCGTCATCACACAGTTAATGTATCTCTCACCCTAGACAACATAAATCGAATAAACAATTGAGAAAAAAAAATAAGGCTGCTGCCACCGATAGGGTAGCCGCTTCGGCGTAGCGATGCTCTTTACATTGAGCTGAATAGCTGCCGGTAATGCAAAGGCCCAAATACTCGTTTTCTCATCAAAGTCCAATCTTTTTTATTCGCTTCTGTCAACGTGAGAGTTACGTATTAAGAAATGGGTGTACGTTATCCGACAGAATGATTGCTAATTGCGTTATATCATACAGAAACCTTTTTGGAATGATCTCTCGTTATAACTCAGTTAATGTAAATCTCACTCTAGACAGCGAATACGCATCAAGTTGTGTATATACTTCTCATTTATTTATTTATTTACTGTCGGAGGACACCAGGGTAGCCAGGTTGGCCTTGAAACCAAGTTCGTGAAATTTGACTTTACAATGGGTAAATCATAAAACCATTGTGAACGAAGATCATATAGCATAAAAGAATATAGGTCCTTCCAGATATTACACCCTGAAGTTTGTGTTCTTCCTTGATATGTCTATATTGATTATATTGTTATCTGATATTAGCACCGTGAGTGATTTACCTGATAGGCATTAATCATTTCATAAATCAGATCATATGTTGAAGAAGGTTCAATACATTGAAATTGAGTCAAGGCAACGGCTCAGAATTAGAGATGCAGAAGCTAAATAAAACAAAAAGAGGCTAAAACTAGCTCTAAAAGGTCTTAATTGGCAACCCTAGTCTCATCTCTTACTGTTTGACTTTTTTTCCTCATACTATCACATTGAGAATAAGGACATAATTGTCAAAATCGAAGATGTAAAACTGGGTAAAGTAAACCACTACATCTAACTTAGGACAATGAATCTCCATGATATCCTCAAAAGAAGAGGAAATCAAACGAAGAATCACTCTAGGGTGGCAAGCCTTCGGCAGAGCAAGCTCAACTTTAAAAAAATAGACGATCCCTATAATCCTAAAAAGAAGAGAATACAACCAATGCATTCTTTCGATAGTCACTTATGGAGCTGAGAGATCACATGCAAAACTGCACCGACAGAATACAAAAAAAAGAGATAAACCATGATAAAGAATTGTGGCGGATCCTGGGGAAGGTCTATGCCCAACGACGAACGACAAAAGACTGTTGATGATGATGATGATGATGATGATTATTTGCTTTACCATCAAGGATAAATCTTGCAATCCTGTTGAACACTCTTTTGTTATCTTTTTCGTTCATATTAGAAAAGTTTGAGGGTAGTTGCTCATCACCTGTTTCCTAACTACCATTTTTGCCAGCTGCTGCTATGAGGAGAGGAAAGCTACAAGAACAACGCCCATCTCTTACACATTTTTCAGCTAACTACGGTATTGCAAAGCCACATCACTGATTGAACCAAATCGTACTCTATACTTTTTTCACCATTGCAAATAGCAAACTTCAAAATATTAAATTGTAGTTGATTATACTAAGTAAGTTCTTGGCGTTAGATTTTTTTATTGATCGGAATCTAGGCCGAGTCCCCTTCGCTTGTTTTCTTGTCTTCCCCCTTTTTGTTCTTTCTTTCAATTTTTCCCTCGTACTCTCTCTCTCTCTATCTTTCTTCAATGATCATATTGTTTGCATTTTTCATAAATTCATTTTCTTCTCGTTTTACCGTCTTTTCTTTCTTTCCTATTTCTCTCTCGTCTCTTTTTTCTTTATCATTCCTGCCTGTTTCCACTTAATTTCTGCCATTTCATTCTCTCTTTGTTCCTTTTTCGCTTCCTTCCTTCTTTTTCAGACATTCTATCTTTTTTATTCTCTTTTCTTTATTCCAATGTTGAAATTTCCTTCATTCAATTTCATTCATTCATCCCTGTTTTTTTTTTTGTCCTTCTTTCAAATATCCATTTAAACGCATTTCGCTCCTTTTTCTTCCTTTCTTTCTCATTCATTCACCCAGTCTCTCTTTTATTTTTTCGTTTTCCTTCTGTTTTTGTTTTTTTTCAATCCTCCGTATCTCCATTCCTTTCTTTTCTTATCCGTGTTTCTTTCCTTACGACTTTTATTCTTCACCTAACTCAATCAGCCTCTCTCTTTTTGTCTCGTTCCTTGAAGTCTTCAATCTTGAGAGCCTTATCTCCTTCTTTCTCTTCCAGAATGTCCCCAACAACATTTCTCTTTGATCTTCCTTCACTCAAGCTTGGTAGTTACTCTTTCCTTCCTTCCTACCTTCCTTCTTTCCCCTGCAGTTTAATTCTTTACTCAAATCCTATCAGACTCATTCTTTTAATTCCTGTTTTTTCTAGCCTTTCCTTCCTTCCCTCTTTATTCACTTGCTTGCTTCTTTTCATTATTTTCCCCTTATTTCTTTCCTGACAAGTTTCATTCTTCACTTGATTCAACCAGCCCCCCCCCTTTCCTTTCCCGTTTCTTGAAATCTTCAATCTTGAGAGGTTAGTCTCCTTCTTTCTCCTTCTTTCTCCTTCGCTCCCAGTATTCACTCAAACAACATTTATTCAGCTTGGCAGATACTCTTTCCTTCATTCCTTCATTCCTTGCTTCCTTCCTTGCTTCTTCCTTCAAGTTCCATTCCTTACTCGATTCAATCGGCCTTACTTTTTGAATTTCCGTTGGGCTTTTTTTTCAATCCTTTCCTCTCTCTCTCTGTTCTTCGTTGTGTTCTTTCACTGTTTCATTCTTTACCCGAGTCAATCAGCCTCGCTCTTCTTGTTTCGTTTCTTGAAGTCTCGAATCTTGAGAGCTCCATCTCTTTCCTTCCCCGGCGCTCCCAGAATCCCCCCCCCCCTTCCAATACCAACAATATTTCTTTTCCATCTTCCCTCTCCAAAGCTTGGCAGTTGTCTTCTTTATGCGATGCCAGTTATGAATGCCGGCATATTGACTATTCTTCAAATCAAAGAACACTTTCCGAGGATAATCATTTGAACAGATCTTTTTCAATATTTCTTACACACGACGAACGGCAGAGTTGATTGTACAAGAATTTCATTTCTTTCTAAATAGAGTCATGATAAAAACATTTCACAGGAAAAATGGACTGTACAATTTTTCTATCAAAGGCTGTTATTCTTTCTGTAGTTTTTTTCCCATCGGGTTAAGCAATCCTCATTAGTGTTCATCTGTCAGTATTTTCAGTTATTTGTGCGGGAATTGTTTAGTCGTCGAAGTATATGCGTATTCCTTTGAACACAGCCCTGGGTTTTACAAAATTTGTTAAAAAAAAAAAGAGAGACTAACACAATACGTAACGTTTTCTCTACCATTACTCGCTTCTTCGCGAACCTACCATGTTTATAACAACGTGACTAATTTATCGATCTATTTATTAGAAAACGTCAGCCAAAACTGTCAACATGGATTTTTCAAGTTTTCAAGTTGGTTCGGTCGGCCTCACCAATGAAGCCAAAGGGCTGAAAATTTCAACACTATTCCTTATTATGTCTACATAAAGAAAAAAAAAAGTTGTTTTTATGCTGCCGACCCTAGAAGGGTTTTTAGTTCGGGTTCAATTTGCAATGTTTTTTTTTTCTTTTCTTATGCATCATCATCATCATCATCATCATCATCATCATCATCATCATCATCATCATCATCATCATCATCATCAGTCTTTTAACGTCCGTCGTTGGACACAGACCTTCCCCAGGATTTGCCACACTTCTCTATCATGGGTGTCGCGGAGCCAGTACTTCCTGAACTTGTCTAGCTCTCTCCATGTCTCCCCATCTAATATTCTGCCGGCCTCTGTTGTGCATGTGATCTCGGGGGATCCATGTCGTGAGTCGTGATGTCCATCAGTTGTCCGCCATTCTTGCAACATGGCCAGCCCAGTACCATTTGAGATTTCAAATGGATTCTATGATGTCCCCAACTCTCGTTTTTTCTCAGATGTACTGAGCTGTCTTGTGGTCTCTCCATGTGAGGCCCTGCATAATTCTTTCATGTGCGTGTTGCATGGTTCTCAATTTGCGGGTCATGTTGAAATTTTCGTCCCTCTAGGTCCACTTGCGTGGCCTGTACGCATAATACATTGATAGCCAGCCAGCTAGCCGGACCGACTTGGAAACCGAGGAAACTTATTTTGACGTATTTAATGTCAGTTTTGTTAGACGTCTCTGATATGCCTTCCCACTGATGTTAATTGTAACATGGCTTTTATCTATTGAACTTGTGCACTGACGTATATGAAATTAGAACATCAAAACAGTAGTTTTCGAACTTCATTGCACGACGGCACCCTGAGAAATATGTTGACTTACGTTGCACACCAACTGTAAAAATAAAATGAATTAGACACAAACATTTTAATTGTCAGCGAACGAAAGTTTTATACATAATATTAGTACTTACCTTTTTTTTCTTTTCTACCAGTCGGTAAAATGTTGGTCTACGCCTCAGTATCAGGGATACTGTAAAGGTTTTGAAATATTTTTTATCATTTGATTAATTTGGAGTATTACAGATCAGAAATAGATATAAAAATAGTGTATTATACGCACCCTTATTGGCTATTAAATCCTAGGGAAATACTTTTTATATAATACGTACTGATTTTTCAGAACGTCTTTCAGCTAAATTTCATTTTAATCGGTTCATATCGACTAAAAATTATGTTTCATATAATTGAATCACAGTAGCTCCACATGGCTCGTCCAACCAGCCAAATGAGCTACATATTCTTCTCTCTTTGAGAGTATTTGTCAATTTATGTGCTTATCGTGTGTGTGTGTCTGGGTGCTCCTGATCACATTTTGGGGGCTATAGCCTTGAGAAATTTCATGAGTCCACCACTAGGCACCTTTTAAAAACGTTTTGTTTTTTTTATTATGATTTATTCTGAGTACTTTATCGAGCCTCTATGGTTTTTTAGAATCAACGATGCCTAAATCTCAAGCTGGTATTTTTTTAGATAATTTTAGAAGAAATATCATTTTTTTCTACGATAATATTAGATGAAAGATCTTCTTTTTTTTCAGATAATTTTAGGTGATCTTTCAGATAATCAGTTCTGGTCCAAGCGTGGGCTACGGTGATACACTTACGCCTGGTACAAATATTTACATCATGTTTTGAAACACGAAGTTTTCACCGTGTTTAGATGGTGATGGAAAAAATACTGCCATACGTTGTCTTCACGAGAAAGACGTTTCTGAGAGAAATGAAGTTTTGAGTCCACATTATGGAGTGGTTTGAATCAAAGTGCGTATTATACAGGAACGATTACAGTACACGTGTCGCATTATCATAGTACTTGTAGATATTCCAGCATAGATTTCTTTGGAGTTGGCTGTTTTCCAGATTTAATTAAATTGAATCGTACTTTTTCCCATGCTGCTTCTGAATTAATATCGATTTTTTCAAAAAGTTCGTTGGAAATCAAAAGCTTGTTTCCAAAAATAAGAATTGAAATCAAAATGCAGAAGTTTATGGCGATTTCTTTGATGTCATAGTATAATTGAAAGCAAATGTGAAAAGAAAAACTTATTTATCCATAGGCACGGTCTAAACTGCAAATGTTGTAACTGAAGCATAATTGTTCACGTTTAAAAATTCTCGGATGATTGGTACTTTATCGATTTTTACACCCCTCCTTACGCTATTTGACTTTTTGGGTGTGATTTTCGAATCATTTGATCTACGAATCCGTTGAAAATCGATAGCGAATGTAATTCTGCCTCCTCGTAAGTTTTGAATCATAAATCATTTCATAGAATTCTATACCGTATGATTGTGGGTGTATTTTAGAGAAGAAAAAAATCAGATGTCAGGGATATCCTAAAGCCATTAGCAAACTCAAATGCCAACACACAGGACATGTTGCCGGGATATCAGGCGACTGCAAGACTTTCTGACTCACCTTGACAACATTAATCCCCTGAGATCCTGAACAAAATTATCATCATCATTATCATCATCATCATCAGCTTTTTGGTGTCCGTTGTTGGACATCGACCTTCCCCAAAATTCTCCAGACCTATCTATTAAGGGCTCCTCCGAGCCAGTACTTTTTAAACTTGTTTAGCTCGTCTTGCCATCTTAATTTTTGTTGGCCACAGTTGCGCATACGATCTCTGAGGACCCACGTTATGAGTCGTGATGTCTATCGGTTGTCTGACATCCTCGTGACTTGGTCATCACATGGCCATATGAGCTTTTTTCTAATCGATTCTATGATATCTCTGACTCTTGTTTTTTTTTCCTAATATAACGTGTTGTCTTGAGATTCCTCCATGTGTTGTTGACCATGATTGTTTCCTGAGCACGTTGCATGGTCTTCAGTTTGAGGATCGATCAATCATTTAGTTAGGTTCTAAGATCCATCTCCATAGGTGACTACTGGGAGGAGGCATTGGTCGTAGACCCTTCTTTTCAAGATTAATGTGATATTTTATAAGAAAACGACTAGACACAAAGACACACGACATTGATCGTAAGCGTAGTTTTAGCCAGCAAAAAAAGAAATGATGCGATAATCTCGACTAGTTTAGGATGTTTTGAGGATGAGAAAAGACTGGCAGACCATGGTGGAAGACCTGAGTAAAATAATTGGCTTTGAATAGCTTCTGTTGCAGGTGACCATGGCTATCTTAAGCGCCGTTCTTTTTCGAGAATTCAGGAAATATCTGCTGTAGATACCATATGATTTATCATTTACTAACGCGTTATTAATTCCTTGATCGCAGCTGTTACCAAAGATTCTGGTAAAATAGATATTTTTTGTTTGAATGGTGATGTATAGTATGCTGGCTTTTTTCTATCTCAACAAGATTACGATGAAATCATTATAAATGTATTTTGAATACTTATTATTATATGCCTGTCACTTATTTTCACAGCAGGTGTTTCTTTGTTATTTTCCCATCATATTTTTTATCCATTGTTATTAAATAGCCTCTTTTTGAAGCTAAATTCTTGAAATGATGAACGTCATTTTTCGTTAAACCCTTTCACGACTAATCTATCAAGGGTTTCTGAATGAAAATGACTTAACAGACTTCGAAAAGACATTTACGGTACGTGTATATCCCAATATATATATATAGAGAGAAAAATTCGTCATAAAAATGGAAGAGAACAAAGTTTGCCGGGATATATGTGTCCTGTAAATCTCTTTTAAAAGATATATGTATGTTCCAAGGATTTTGAAAGGTTTAATTATACTCGAAATGATAGTGCCTTCTCTCTCTCTCTCTCTCTCTCTCTCTCTCTATATATATATATATATATATATATATATATATATATATATATATATATATATATATATGTATATATATATGTATATATATATATATATATGTATATGTTCCAAGGATTTTCAAAGGTTTAATCATACTCGAAATGATAGAGCGTTCTTATATATATATATATATATATATATATATATACATATATATATATATATATATATGTTCCAAGGATTTTGAAAGCTTTAATTATACTCAAAATGATGTTGCCTTCTTGATTTACCTTAAATGAATAGTCAACGCACAGTGAAACATGTACTACTGATTGATCCCCAATGGTTGAAAATTAAAAGACTTCAAGGAAAGAGAAATTCACTGCACAAAATCGACTGAACAACCAAATTGTAATTCTATTTTTTCGAAATTCACTTTTTCCTTTGCTTTATAGTATTGAGATAATTGGCAAATTCGGCAACAGCCGGGACAATGGAATCGACGACCCGTGTTCGAGCTCTAGCTGGGACTATTTATGCTCACTTTGCTCTAATACCCTAAGGAAAAGTATGGATCTATCTGTTTTCCCCGCTAAGATAAGATAACAGGACGGATAGGGGCTTGAAGCCTTGGAGTGGAACCTTTTCAAGGTGGTCTGACGTACTTCTGGTAGCTCCTGTAACCAGGCCGATGCCAGACGTATCGCTCTTTTATCTCCTTCAGACCTACATCAGCGAGGCTTGCCCATTTCAGGATCTCCATACATCCTTGGCATCTCAGGATCTCTATAAGTGTTGCCCCTTGGGGGGGGGGGGGGCATTGTCGTAGAAATGGAAGAGAACAAAGTTTGCTGGAAACGATTCAATGGAGATTTTTTGAGACATTTCGATCCAGGTGATGCTGGGTAATCTTGCTACATATAAATAACTGTGAAAACCATAATTGGAAAAAGATTGAATTTTGGAATTTTGAAGAGATAAAATGATAAAAACTGCAGTTCTAAGTGAATTATTGATCTACGTTTTTTCCTCAAAGATACAAGATTCGTTTTAGTATCTTTTTTCCATTTCTAACTTTTTCAAGTTGAAAGCCAACTATTAATAAAAGAGAGCATAGAATGCTTTCCAGTCTATAAATAAGTTTCCCCGCTATCCAAAAACACATACCTATATAGAAAAAAGAACTTTCGTAAGCCCGAATGGCGTAAAGCGGAGAACCAATTACCATGAATCTATATAAAAAAAATTATAAGTGATGATTGTGTGTTATATTGATTTGTCGGATTTTGGGTTTGGTAAGTAGTGTAGAAGACAGGAGCGTATGAGTTAGAGGAAGATAAAGTGCGCTGCATCTATAACGGCTTGCTGGAAAGCGAATGCTAAACGTTTTTTTCGCTTTTATTCTTTTCCGTAAAACCGAAAAAGTGACGTAAGGCAAACTTCCCAAGACTGGAACAAGTCTGTATTCTCATATGAAGCAAATTTCGGCAAAATATCGTATATTTCGATGATTCGTTAATCGAGTCAAGTAAAATAAAATAATGGTTTGGGTAGTCACTCAAAAGAAACCGTCACGCGTCCAAGGGCTTTTTGCTGCAAGCTTTATCGGGATGATCAATTAAAAAATAAGTAAGAAGGGTGATCAGTGGATAAAATGCTTTTCTTGTCTTTGGTTCGACAGTGATCACTGGAAAAGTCTGGATGAAAAAAAAACAACAAAATATCAAGCTTGGACGCCGCAGCACAAAAACAAATAATCTGTTTAGCATAAACTTGCATTGCAAATTGAAACTCCTCAAGAAGTTAGTGGGAGGCATTGAAAAGAGAAAAAGAGTGGTTGCTAGACTCCCATAAGGGAAAAAATTATAAATATGTAATTTTTTTCATTTCTGATTGTCAAATTCATCATCATCATCATCATCATCATCATCATCACCATCATCATCATCAGATTTTGACATTTGTCATTGGACATAGACCTTCCTCAAGATTTACTCGACGTCTCTGTTGTGGTAAATGTTTGAATTTTCAGTACTGTAGCTCCACCAGAGCAGCCTTAGCGTACATGCATACACAGACAGCCAGACCAGCTCAAAAACTGAGGAAACCTATTTTGACAGTTATAGTCGACGGTTATTGATATTGTATATTTTGATAATTTGGTATTGAAGTCAACTGGAACGAAATATTTCTGTGGATATAAAGGTTATATCTGTTTTGTTTTTTTTTCAACTTGGGAATGTTTTCCTTATGTAAAACTGAAATCAGAAATTTATTGAGTTCAACCTGTAAGTATACGAGGGGTTTGAAACAACATGTATTATTATGATTATCAGAAATATGATATAAAAACATTTGCTAAACCTCACATGGAGAGATCACAAGGCTGCGTGGTAGATTAAAAAAAAACAGGAGCCGGACTTCATAGAAAGTACTACAAAAATCAAATGGCAATGAGCCGGTTATGTTGCAAGAATCGAATGGCAACGATTGGACAGTATGATAAAAAAATGAAGAGCAAGCCGATGCTGATAATCGAACCCATGCCCACTTGCCAGAGTGAATTCAGTATGTACCTGACTGCTTTCACCATCCGGTCATGGGGACTTTATAGTAAATCTAATTTTATAACTTGATTATATAACCGATATTCGACGCTTATTGATAGTACATTTGAGACCTAGAAGTCTTTGAATATAACTGCACACGCACACACACACACACATATATATATATATATATATATATATATATATATATATATATATATATTGTAGGATGTAGATTGGCTACTATTTCTTTCCAGCTCTACTATAAAACAACCTTTCTTCAAGAGTAAAAAGTTGTATGTATCGAGCGCTCTATGAAATAAATCCATTACATTTCAGAAGTGGCTTTATATTATTGATATTCTATTATATTATGTTATACTGCTAGCCTGATTTGTACTACATATACTGTGTGTGTGTATATATATATATATATATATATATATATATATATATATATATATATATATTCCAAATTCATTTATTGCAGTTGGATGAAGTATTGTGACATGATAATTCATTTTGACCAGTTTTTTTTTTTTGGCATGCCGAAATAGACAAGTTCAGAGATTCCTGGCTGCGACGACTACACCAGAGACGTCTGGCAATTCTTGGGGAAGGTTTATGTCCAATGACGGACGTTAAAGGCTGGTGATGATACTTATTGTGACAATCATAAATACAATAAAAATAAAAATAGATTATATTTATATCTTTTTTTTCTTTGGAGAGTCTCAGCTACTGTTACATCCCAGAGATTATCAAATTACTTTCCGATGGCTGGCTGTCTATTCTGTCTCTCCCGTTCATTTTACTTTTATTATGAATTGTATTATTTTTAATAATATGAAATAGTATAAATATATATCAGCAATTTATTTTTATTATTATGAAATGACAAAAAAATCTATGATAACAATAAAAGCTGCTCCTATATCTCATCTTTTTGCTCAGATTTTGACCCAACAAAACTATTACCAGTAAATAAATCGACTCTCGATTTTGAGCCTAAAAATTGAATCTTGAAAAAGTTAGACTTTACAAAAACCGATTTATACCGAAGTATATACTGCATCGTTAAAAAGAGAGCTGCAAAAGCGAATGAATAAATAAATGATAACAAAATTTAAGGATTTTCTGTCTTGAATAGGATTTGCTGAATTGAATTGAAATGTTTTTATGGTTCTGAGATTTCAAGGAAAAAATGGTAAAAAAAAATCCTTCTGATTTAGAAAAAAACATCACTCTCAGAGAAAAGGAAAAAAAAACACATCATTTCTATTTGGTGAATTTCTATCTTATCATTTTTATTTATATATAAGTGCTTATGATATTTTTCAAACTTAGCTCAGTCTAGTACAGACATATATATATATATATATACTCACACACACACACACATATATATATGTATATATATATGTATATATATATATATATATATATATATGTATATATATATACATATATCTATATATATGTATATATATATATATATACTCACACAAACAAAAACACACACACACATATATATATATATACATATATTCACACACACACACACACATGCACACACACACACACACACACACACACACACACACACACATATATATATATATATATATATATATATATATATATATATTCGCACTACAGGGGGAAAATGAGCCAAACTTTTTCTATCATATCTTTTGCAATCAGAACGTTTGTTTGCAGTATACTTTGACCATATTGTTCCATTCATTTCTGACTACTCCCAAAAGCTAGTCAGTGTTCCAAGATTTTCTCCCAAACATTTTGGCCTTAATATGTGCCCGTATATTCTTTATGGCGTTGAAATCTTTTCATGAATGAAAATGCTTGGTTCAATTTTTGGCCAAGGAGTATATATATATATATACCCACAATGCATAGCTCCTGATAATGGACTCTGGTTCCACATGGGAAATTTTAATACACACTCACACAACACACACCACTGATGATGGGAAGAATCCCGAAGTATGTATGAACAATTTATAAGGATTAATAAACCTTACCGAGTCCGTCTCACTCTCTAGAGTACACATTATATATATATATATATATATATATATATATATATATCACTGTAGTATGGCAAGCTTTCAGTAGAGCAAGCTCAGCCATCAAGAAAAAGAAAACCCCAATAGTCCCAAAAAGAAGTGGTACATAACCAATGCATCCTCCTGATAGTAACCTATGCAGCCAGAACCTAACCATAATATTGACACTCGAACTGAGAACCATGCAACGTGCTCATGGAAGAATCACGCTTAACCTCACATGGAGAGATCACAAGACAGCACAATATATAAGGATGGAAACAGGAATCTGAAACAAATGATATTATCCATTAGAAACTCTAAATGGCAATGGTCTGGTCAAGTTGCAATAATGTAGACAACCGATGGACATCCAGGCTCACAACATAGATCCCCAGAGATCACATGCGAAACTGTGGCCGACTAAACATAAGATAGTGTGACTAACTAAATAAGTTAAGAAAGTATTGTCCCCACGACGCCCACGATAGAGAGTTCTGGTGAGTTCTAGGAAAGGTCTACGTCTAACAATGGATGATCAAAGGTTGATGATGATGATGATGATGATATATATATTTATTTACATAAGAAGAACATCTAATGAATAAAAAATGAACATATTTATTTTGCATAATGGAGAAGTCTGATTAATTCTGGGGAAGGTTTGTGTCCTACTACGAATACTAAAAAGATATATATATATATATATATATATATATATATATATATACATACTAAAAAGATATATATATATATATATATATATATATATATATATACATACTAAAAAGATATATATATGTATATATATATATACTAAAAAGATATATATATATATATATATATATATATATCTTTTTAGTATCCGTAGTAGGAAACAAACCTTTATTTATATATAAATTAAACAAGACATATTTATTTTTCAACATCATCCCCTGCAGTGTAACTCATTCATAAATATCTCTGTCGGATGATATATCCATTTCTTTATAATATAATTGTCGGCATTAGGAAACAAATATAGCAGATAGAGACAGTGAAAAAACAACATTGAAATTTGATTTTTTAAAGCTTTTATCTGTGTCCTTGCATTACCAGCGGCAGTTCAGCTAAATGGTAAGAGCGACACTACGTTGAAGTGGCTACCACACACACGCACACACACACGCACACACACACGCACACACACACACACACACATATATATATATATATATATATATATATATATATATATATATATATATATATATATATACTTATCTGGTTGAATACGATAGAAACGGAATACTTCTCCAATTTTAGCTAGTTTCTCTTCCTTAGACACAGGAGAGTTCATGTCTGGATCTGATGTATGCAAATATTGTCCGAGCGATATAGTTCAACGAACACTTTCGTCTACACAATCAGTAAATTTCGAATTGGATTCCTGGGTTGTCGTATTCAACCAGACATGTATTGATGGAAGATTGCTGCCTAAATGCCAATATATAAATCTGTTATTCAAATGTGAAAGGACTTTTTTGTCCCCTAATTACAATAACAAAACATGTAGACAGTTACTGAAAAGTGCGTAAGGCATGAATTGAGGACATTCACAGGGTAATTTTACTTCTTAACTCCATCTTGGTATTTATATATATATATATATATATATATATATATATATATATATGGTTATAAATTGAGTTGAATTATATTGAAACTCTCTTTGGAATTATCGCGTATTATTACACAGCAAATGTATCATTTGGCCGAAACGACGTAAAGATATAGATCATGAATGAAAAAAAAGAGAATTTGGAGCTGGAACAGTGATGTGGGCCTTTGCATTACCAGTGACTGTTTGGCTCAATGATAAGAGCAACGTTATATTGAAGCTCCTGCCCATTGGTTGCAGGTTCGATTCCTGCAGTAGCGCCATAACAGTATTACAACTCTTCAGTGTGGCTTTAGACTATCCATTATCCCATCCAGTACCACGAGGCAAGATCGGAACCTTAGCTTCAGACCCAGAGGGTTGCATCTTACCTCTGCCCTACGCAGAACTTGACAGTCAGTAAGGTCGAATTGAAGCGATATATTCACTCACACATGAATCCCCCGTCCACCAGAGTGCTCTATTCCCAAGTTGGAAGAGCATTGCGTAAGCTTATAAAGAATGAGTTACCTCACTTGAAGAGTGCTCAACCCTGTATAAGGGAACGTTAATTATGAAAATAACTCTCTGTGTCTGTGTGTGCGTTTGTTTGAATCAGGAGAGGCAGTTTTAGGAACGAAATTTTGTTTGAACTGAACTATTGAGCAACACATGGGCAATGATCAGAGAATGATATATACGTATATGCTGAGCGCATATGAATTCATGGACGGACTGCTCCAAGGAAAAAAAGAAGGCTATGGTATAATCAAAGACTCCGTCAGATGATAACTCTGGAGTCAGGCATGCTTTCAGTGCAAAGGCCTCTTGACCATTCACCTTAAGCACCCCAGTAATACCTCACGATACTTCTAGACTTGGATCTCCATCACAGCGTGGGAATAGCAGAAGAAATGCACCTTCATCATTTATTCCCTCATTCAGTCGATGTTCATAAGCCAAGCATGTAGACATGATATTTTGCATACATAAGTAATTTATGGGAATATATTTAAAGTATATATATAAATGTATGTGTGTGCGTCTATACCTGTATGCAAATTAACCCTGATAATCAAAATATTTATGTTCTCACGCCTGCATTAAGCTTTATGCATGCATTCAATTAATAATATATTAATTGTTTGTTTACATTTTATACGCTAATTATGTTCAGATGGTCAGCGGTAACGAACTGCCTTTCTCCTCTGAGCTTTTCATCTTACGCTCTTCCTCTTTTTGCCTTTTTCAACATCGCGTTTTTTTTTTGTTTTTTTTTTCTTTCTCCAGCGGTTGCAATTTGGTAACCATTTTAATGGTGTCTGGCATTCAAAGACCGAGGTCATTTCCTGCATTACAGTGCAAATGTCTGCAAGGCAGACAAATGGTTAAAGAACCTCTAATCAGTGGCGGTGCCAACTCCGACTTTTCCCCACCCCCACTCGAACCCCTGCCACCTGCAAACTTTTATAAGATTATTCTGGAGGATTATTTTTTTTTAGATACTTTTATATCATTTTTTATTAGATTTTTTTTTTCTTACGTTATTGGAGAAAAAAATTTTCTATGATATTTCGAATTTTTTTTTCAGATTCTTTTTAGATTAAGGTATTTTTTTGAGATATTTTTTTAGATCTCAGTCTATTCATATCTATCAGCCACCGTCTGGTATCTCAGCCAATTTATATCAATCTATCCATCTATCTATCTATCTTAGTCCTTCCATATATTTCTATCTATCAATCTCTCTCTATTCAAATATTACTGTCAGCTCACTAATCACCGTCTTGATTGGTTCATATCAGACTAACCCAGTCTCTGTTAATACCTTTCCCAATTAGATTATCCATTTCTCAAATGTGTTCATATCTATGTATCTCAATTTGTCAGATCAATCAATCTATCTATCTATCTATCTATCTATCTATCGACCCATCTATCTCAGTCTCTCCATATCTATTTATCTCAATTTTTTCATATCTATCTATCTATCTATCTATCTATCTATCTATCTATCAATCTCAAATTGTTCATATCTATCTATCTATCTATCTATCTATCTATCTATCTACCTATCTATCTATCTATCTATCATTGTTCATTTCTGCTTACCTATCGGTCTATCTATCTATCTCAAATTGTTCATATCTATCTATTTATCTATCTATCTATCTATCTATCTATCTTTCTACCGTTGTTCATATCTGCCTATCTATCTGTCTATCTATCAATCTCAAATTGTTCATATTTATCTATCTATCTATCTATCTATCAAAGTCCATTCATATTCATTGGACTGTGTATCTGTTTCAGTCTGTGTTTGTTCATTCTAATCTATCTCTCCACGGTACGGCTGAATCATGGAGCCATGAATTAGATGAAAATATCTCAATAGCAACATTCTGAACATTTTCTGAACTTCTGGAGTCTTGAATCGGTAAAATTATGAGGATAAGCAGGGTTGTACCAGTGGCGGGATTGCCAACACCATCCCATGCACTTACTGTCGGCAAATATCTTCCAGAGTTGACAAATTAGCAATCTTTTGGTCTAGATCTTTTCCTAATCTTGCAAATAAAAACCTATATAGCCAATCAAATCTGCCCAGTTTAATAAGTGTTAACGTTCAATTCTTATTAGTAATTTGTTCTGGAGACTAAGTATTGTATATAGTTATTTCATTTGATGAAGGGGCTTTAAATGAGTATATTAGAAGTCATAATTAAAATGTCTCCATTGGCTTCTTCAGTTTTCAAGTTGGTCTACCTGGCTGACTGGGTATGTATGTATTACACGTACAGGCAACGTCAATTGTGCTTAAGGGTTGAACATTCACACATTTATCATGACGATAAAAATTTTTTATTGTTTTTCTTCTCAATTGCACCGAGAAAAGTTCTCTTAGAGGAAGGATCTATTTTGCAATGTAAGTTTTTGCTAAATTGATCCCTCAATCTATGTCATGTCAGCCTTTTCTTTTCAGTCATCATTGTCCCAACTACAGTTGTGAGAAGTAAATCATCCATTGATCACTTTTCTTTCTAATTTTTAATTGATCACCCCCAACATCTAAAGTGTACGGAGACTTAGCTATCTCCAAAGGCAGTTTTAGCCATGCATGACAAACTGTACTTAGCGACTCTTATTTCTTCCCTTGTTCTGCTTGCACGCTCACTTGGCTGGCAAATTGAAGGTCTGAAACCCGACCCTCCAAAAAATCATTATGAGCCCCAGCCCGAGAATAACTGATTATAAAATATCTAATTCATCCCTCTATCTCCAATTGATAATTTTTTTGTTTCTTATTCAAGATGGAAATCTACTAGTCTGTAATAAACACGCAGTGTAGACACGTGTAGAATTTAAAAATAACAAGAGCCGCTTCACTGATTGGCAGGTTTGTCTACGTTGCGGCCATAAATTTTTCGACTACCTTCGCTCTGCGAGCAGGCAGGCACCTTCAACTGTTCGAATGATTTACCAATACCGTCTTCCCCTCTCCCTCTCTTTTTCTCTCTCTCTCTCTTTGTCTCTTTCTCTGTTCCTTTCCTCTCCACCTTCTTCCCATCGCACATAGGTATCAGTGCATGCATGTAGATACTTAGGCTTGTCAGAGTTCATTCAAAACCACTGATAGAAATACTACAGGTATGGGCGTGTCTTGGAGCAGGCAAAAGGATATATTTCCAGCAGGGAGGATACAGTGCAAAAAGATATATATTCCGAATATATATTTTGGCTGTAACCCTTTTACCAGCCAAGAATGATACCATATTTTCTATAAGGATAAAGTAAGGGTTACATAAAACAATTTTACAGCATCTTTATTTTTCATCCTTGGTGAGGAGGCCTAGTGCCTCTTTGCAATGCCACTTCTCCCCCGTACATCACCCAGCAGATGCTCATGACTAAATGATCCACTTCTCAATGCAAATGAGAAGCTTAAAAAGCCATGTGTTGTTTCAATTCGTGTATTGTAGAATTTCTGATAGAAGTAGCATCATCAGTATCAGCAGCAGCCTTTTAGCGTCTGTCGTTTGACATGGACCTTCTCCAAGATTCACCAGACCTCTCTATCATAGGCATCATAGAACCAATACTTTCTGATCTTGTGTAGTTCGTCACGTCATCTCATATTTTGTCGGTTGCATTTTCGCACATGATCTCAGGGGATTCATGCGGTGAGTCAGGATGTCCAGCTGTTGTCAGACATTTTTGCAACATGGACAGCCCATTGGCATTCAAGTTCTCTAATGGTTTCTAAAATATCTTTGCCCCTTTTGCACCAGAACGTTGCATCTATCCAATTCGCCTAGAATCAAAATATAGATTTTGACCACTTCTGCCTACGATATCTGTGTGCACATTGGAAAGAGTTACACACACAATATATATATATATATATATATATATATATATATATATATATATATATATATATATATAGATAGATAGATAGATAGATAGATACACATTATATTTTATATAGAGTACAGTCGGAATTATGGTACAGTATTGACTTGTTTCATTTTAAACCAGATTTAAACAGTAATACATGTTCTCATGGATTTTGGACTACAGACTTTCTATAGATTTGACAAGTCCTTAGATGATACTGACCACTGTTTTGATTTGCCTTTTTTTCTTTTCTTTTTTTTTCTTTTTTGCAAAGTGTGACCAACACTCTATCATATTTGAACTGAAATACGACTTCTGTCAACACTTTCCGACACACTGAGGAGATAAATGTTTTCCATTTCTCGGCCTCTTTGTTATGTTGAAAACGATTCTCTTCGATATTTCATCGCAACTCAAGGACGTGTCTTTCTGATGACCCTCCGATTGTCACTTTATGTTTGGGCACAAATCTCTACCAGATCCTATAATGATACTATCAGACAAGCATTCATGGTAATCACAACTATAAGAATAACGTGTTTGATTTGAGACCTGCTACCCAAAATGAGGTTGAATGGACCCATATAAAGAAACAGGAAGTATTGATAACTCAGTTGCTATCTTTGGATAGAATGATATCAAGTTTGCTGGAGGTCAGCTTGAGGTCACATGAAGTCAACAATGGTTTGAATCCTCCTTGAACAGAATTCTTGAATGAATGCAGAATCCAAAATACGTAAGAACTTATATTACTGCTGGCATCTTAGTAGTTTAAAGAGGCTTTAGAAATCAAATAAGTCAATTTTGGAAAATGTGCTCGGCGATTTTTACAGTACTGTATGTCGGTTCGGTTGTTCGGAAACTTTAACTTTTTTTTGCAGGGGAATAACAACCTATTTGAGTGTAACGAAAGTTGAATTTATTTGTCAACAAAAATTATCGTCATTATTAGAGATGACAAAAGCCAACATAAACTTTTATTCTTTATTGAAAGAATATCAGATTCCGGATAGAAAGAATTTTGATTGTGCTAAATTGATCTCTTTCCTACTCTTTGAGGTTTTGCCATGAAGAAAAAAATTCCGTTGATCCAAATATGAACATTTCAAGTTGCTAACCGAAGTGAATAAGGACGTTGGGATACATCCTTCGAACCTTATAATTTGATTTTCTACTGAGTTGAATTCACTGAATGTGAGCTTGCATTCTTATCCTGAAAATTTCATTGATCTGTTGTCGCTAGTACCGGGGCCAGTCCGAGGATCCCGGAGTCGTACAGGAGTGGGGTCCTTTGTCTTGCATTATTGAGCCTATGCAGAGGACAGTTTCCCCGGAGGAAGATTAACGAGATCACCACAGGAAGCTCTCTTTGAGATCTGAAGCTGCTAAGAGTATCTGGTCTACCTAGTTGGTTACCCATCCATACTAACCAGACTCAATATCAGCGATCATAATAGAACCGGGTGTATCCTACACTATTTGGCCATAATGTTTCGAAGAGCATCTTATGTTGTTGTTTTTTTTTGTTTATGTTAACCAAATGAGGGCATTTGTTTTTGTAACTTCACTAGGTAGGAGAAAAAATCTTCTCATCGACCCAAGCCCCCTTGAAAACAGGATATGACACAAGGTCTCTTCAATGCGGGGATACTGTGCAAGCGGACCTGTGGATAGGAGGTCCTCACAAATTCTCCCAAGTCGTAACAACGATTGTTGCATACGAGCATTGTACTTGACCACACTGAGTGTTACCACACCACGAAGTGAAACCCCAATCGGCTATGGCACCATGTCTGTATCTGTCTTGTCAAAAATGGTTAATGCCATACTTGAAAGGAAAGAAACTCGATCGTTGGCACACTTGGAACTGTGTCAAGAACATTAGAACTGAGAATAGATGAATCAGACATTTGATAGAGAATTAGAAATTTGAGACTTTTGCCTGGGTCTTCAAGGATACAGGGAAAACCAGTAGTGACTTGGGGGAAACTTGTTGTCGCTTAATCTCTAGAAATAACCACCTGACATTTAGTGAACACATCAAAGTGCATGAAATATTCCGTATTCCTGATGCTGAAGATGATAATTTTCCCTGAAATAAGACTTGGAATATTACCCTGCAACTAACAGGCTGAAGGTTTCTTTTCCTCCATTTTATTGTTCTTGTGTCTTCTAAATTTTGTATGTCAAAAGATCGGGGAACATCCTTGACGCCTGGGAATACAGCAAATTGACAATCAGGAGAGAATCAACAGAATGCACTCCACCTCTTTTATCTAATAGTATTAGAAATTCTCCTCCGTTACTGTCGAAATAGGTTTCTTCATTTCTCAAAGTGGTGTTGCTGGTTGGCTATCTATGCATATATGGAGCATACAGGCTGCACAAATGGATCTGCAAGGCTGAAAATTTCAACATTAACTCCTTATAAAGTCAAGAAAAAAAAATTTTGAAGATACCCCCCCCCCCCTTCAATAAGTTTTTAGTTGGAGGTTCAATTTACGAAGTAATTTTTTGTATGAGTCCCTTACTTTGTATCCGGCAGAGTTCATGCCTTTTTTCCAATTTGTTAACGGAAACTATGTTCATTGATTACCCCTCTTATAATTTCTTATTGATCACCGTCAACATGGCATGCTGCCAAAATGACTATTTCTATTGAATGACTAACAAGACCCATATTGATTACCTTGGATTTTTTTTTCAAATTACTCTCCTGGAATAATCCGCCCAGAAAAGAGAATCTTGCAGTCATTAAGTCGAAAGTTTAAGTAAGTTATGTACCGAATTTATTGATTAAGTGATTGATTAATGTTGTATCCCCAGGAGTCGCCTTGAATCTTTTTCTCCTTCATTACTACAACTCGCAAGCTGTGTGCAGGATCTCTCTCGGTGCTAAATCAAATCTTATTTATGTCTGCCAGCAAAGAGGTATATGTAATCACTCTATGTCTATCAATTGAATCACTGCAGCCCCACAAATGGCCTGCCCCGACCGACCAGCTTGGTGGGCTTCAGAGCCTTCTCTCTTTGCTCATCTTTGTCTGACCGTGTGTGACCTCAAGGGCTCCTAGTCACATTTTTTTGGGAGGGGGGGGGGCTACAACTTTGGAAATTTGCATCAATGTGCTGCTAGGCTCCATCTAAAAATGATTTTTTTTCTTTTTTTCGAAACTTGCTTTTCTTTGTTCTTTATTGTCACTAAGAGACCAACCATTTCGAATCTTGTGCTTTAGCTTATATTTTTAGATAATTATGAATGAGGGATTCGATTTTTTAAAATAATATTTAGTTCTGGTACACAAATAAGCTATGGTGAAAAATTTATGCTAGGCACAGATATGTATACATATTCCTAAAAGTTTTCTTTAGAATTTCCTGGAAGGATAGGCCATTAGGTATGGAAGAATCAACCAAATTTGGGGGTGGATCCAGGATTTTTTGTGATCAGTAGATATTTTTTCATACATTTATGTATTCAATTACGTTTGGTCCCACAATATCCCGTAAGTTCTCAATTAATTTCACGGTCGGTTGGGCTATGGGCTTGAAAAAGAATTGAATAAATTGGTGGGACTGATCGAGGAGATGTTTTACATTTACTTTCCCTGCATCGGAGCTATATATAGACTGATTTTCATTCAATTTTTAGTGACTAAGGCACTAGAAGAGTTACGTGCTCTCTGTCTGCTGTCTTGTTTGAATTTTGCTGTATCACACTATAAGTGGAAACGGTTAACATTGCTTCAGACGACACCATTAGAGATAGAGGGCTAAAAAGTTGAACATTCACTCTTTATTATGTCTAGAACCACCCCTCACTGAATAGGTTTGGGAGAGTCAATTCAACATGTAAGTTTTTGCTGGATTGATCATTTAGTTTATGTCCAACTTCATGTCCTACAGCATTTATTTCTTTTTTTTAAAATTCAGACTTTTTTAGTGATCACTGCCAAACAAAATGCAAGAGAAGCAAATTATTCGTTGATCACCCCAAACACAGCATGCTACCGAGAAAGCTGGTCACATGATAATTTTTATTGTGCGATCAACCGGGTTTGTTATACTTTTTGACTGATTGATCTATTGATTGGTTTGACATCGCCAGCAGTCACCCTAAATCTCCCTCTGTCTACATATATATATATATATATATATATATATATATATATATATATATATATATATATCTTTCTATCTCTTTCCTCGATTTCTACTGCTCGCAAGCGGTGCGTAGGATGTTTCTCCATCCTCAATTAAATTTGGTTTGATTCGTACTGTCATCTTGAACACAGCATAATTTTCCAGCTGGGATATTCTTATATACAAAACCACTTAGTGTGTTAAAGAAAATGCGAATGATATTCTCGTCTGAGTGGGTGTATTGCTTACTTTCTCTTCTTTTATGGATTACTCCATAATTTAACTTGACCAATTTCACGTGCACATACACACACACATATAGATATCTGTATTGTAGATGTGAAATGATCCCACAGAACATTGATGAAAGTGACTATTGACAGGCGTAGAGAGAAAAACTTGAGAGAGAGAGAGAGCAATTGTTACATCTCAAAATTTATTCCGTAGATACCTTTCAATGACGAGTGCTTGCCATACTTTTTGAGAAACAAACAACACAGCAATACTCCATTTCTTTCCTCGACCTCAAACATGTCAACAGCGAAATTTCCTGTAAACTGCTGGAAATTTTTCTTCAAATCTTTCAATTTTTTTCTGCAAATCTTTCAAAAGTTTTTGTGTCACGTATTTCCCAATATCTGTTAATGTAATCTATATAATGTTCTTCAGTGTTTTCCCCTATCTAGCATATCCTTTGGGTTTATGATACAATGTGTAATTTTTTTTTCTTCTTGGGATCACCAGTTGTTTCCCATGTAATTCTTTCGGGGATTTCAAAAACTAACTATCAAGAAGAAATTTAAATTACTATAGAATTTACTTCTATGATGGGATTTCTGTATTAAATTGTATATTAAATTGAAAACTTTGAAAACTGCTTAGCTAAGAGGTTAAGTGCTACTAACTCTGGAGGTTACAATAAAGTGAGCACCTATTTTTATGCATTTTACGTCTACAATATACGATTGGTAACTTCTGCAATTTTTCATATATATTGGGTCCCAAGTTTTCATCCAATACAACGTTATTAAATAATAGTAATAATAATGATGATAATAATAATAATAATAATAGTAATAATAATGATAATAATAATACACACACACATACATATATAAATAAAAAAATTGAGAATGAAATATGATATAATATCTAACATAATATAATCTCCGATGTATGATGGGTTTTTTTCATAAAGTGCTCGATTCATTCAAGATTGAATATCAAGTTGATTCAGAGTAGAGCTTATATATATATATATTGAAGCGGCTACCCTATCGCTTGATTGGTTATTCTATTCACATTGTCTTGGCCAAGTGATATATTAACTGCGTAATGATGGAAGGTCATTTTAAATGAGAGTATCTATATAATATGCGGCAATTTATTATCATTGTGTCAGATCATATATACATTTCTTGATGCATAACTGAAAGAAACGAATAATGCAGATATAGACAGAGAATAAATGAAAAAAATGGGATTTTTTAGTTGAAACTTCTATTTGGGTCTTACCATTACCGGTGAATATTCAGTTCAATGGTAAGAGCATTGCCATGTTGAAGTGGCTACCTTATTCATCATTGGTTCGATTCCTGCAGCCCCCTCTCTCTTATATATAATGAGTATGTGGACACAATGAGTATGTGGACACAATATCCAACAATATTATCAAATTGATAACACGGAAACTAGCAGTGCTTAGATCAAGTTTACTTTATATTCATAGATTTATCTAAATAGATCTATTTTCCGTTTTGCAGTTTCTTCATAATTCAAAATACTTAGCATTTGTGCTCGCGTGATATGGTACTACGAGACATCATTTACTTAGAAAAACAAACTTTTCAATGTTTTTTTGTTGTTTTTTTTTTTTTAAGTACTACTTTGACGAAGCTGGAAGGCAGAATATTCAAATATGATAAACTTGATTCAAATACAACTATTTTTGCTGATTGTCCTCTTGATGATATATATGTGTGTGTGTGTGTGTGTGTATGAATATATATATATATATGAATATATGAATGAATATATATATATATATATAAATATATGAATGAATATATATATATGAATATATACATGATAATATATATATATATAATTGAATATATATGACAATATATATATATATACATATGAATATATATATATATATATATATATATATATATATATATATATGTATATATATATATATATATATATATGTATATATATATATATATATATATATATATATATATAAGAAAATATGTATATATTTATAGATAGATTAGATTTTTAGCAATAGTGGTAGCTGGAAATGGAAAAATTAGACAGTTTTACCTGTAAATAACAAAGCAAACATGGCAACACAGAATCGCTGGATGAAAAGAAAGAAAAGAAGAAGAAAGCTCCAAAGAAAAAAGACTGACAGATCCAAGAAAAAAAAAAAAAATACAAGAACGAAAGAGAGAGAGAAGAAATCGCAAAATTCTCGTGCGCAAAGAATCGACTGTCTTTGAGAAAATCAATGTTGGCTAGAACCAAATGCAAGAATCCAAAACAAGCCGAAAATGCCAAGCTCGTAGCTGAAGGAAGAAATAAATAAAGACAACCGCCTGATAACAGGTGACAACGACACTCACAATAGCAACATCTACGATAGGGAAAGGAGGACATTCATGTCATATGATGTCATGTTGTGTGGCATCGTATCTCATCACTCCCACATGTCCCAGAAGTGATAAAACACGCCACTCCCTTCTCGCTTCAGCTTCTCGTACTACCTCTCTGGGTTAGTCTATTGTTTCGTCTATTCAACTTTCTTGTGGTTATTTTTTTTTCTCTCCTTTTCTTTCTTGTGTCTCGATGTTAGCATACCATGGAGTTGGAAACTGTCACCGGAGAAGAATCAGAGCGAAGCATAGCATCGGCGTTCAGAGAATCGTATATAAAGAAAGATGGTGAGAAGAAAAAGAAAAAAAGTAGAAGCTGGAAGACCTATCGTGGATCAAGGATATTGAGCTGGTTGAGGTCCAAATGGGAAAGAAAAAATTCTTTCATATAAATAGATAGATGAAAAAGAAAACGAATTTTGAACGTCCAAAAATAAGATAGTTATATGTGATCTGGAATTCTTCACTTACATTTCAGTCGTAACTCTCTAGCTTTAGAATTGACAACAGCCTATGGTAGAGAAAATTATTCGAAGAAATTCACCCCAGAACCAATAAATGGAATATTTTAAAAGAATAAGACAGAAGAGACAGACATCGTACTTATATTGATGTATAAAACGAAATATCTCCTTTTTTTTAATGGTTATTTCATTTTTCGTATTTTATTAATAACACTCTGTTATCTCGCTATTTAAAAATGATAATTGTGCTTTGTTTCAAGAGGAGTGAGAAGTCTAGGTCTCTTGAAATCGCTCCAGATCCGCGCTTGCCCATCTTCCAATTTCTTAGAAATGATCCAAAATCTTTGGATTTTTTTCTCTCACTAAGAGTTTTCTTTGTTTCTCTCCCCTACTAAAACTTTGAGCATAGTTTTCTTCATTTTTATGTTTGTCTGGCTGGCAGACTGATTATGTATGTATCAGGTATAGAGGCTGCAACAATGGAGTTAGGCAGCTGAATATTTTGACATTTACTCGTAATGTCGAACCCTCACCACCCCAGGTATTTTAATGGATGGATCCATTTATGAAGTACGTTTTGGTCTATTTGTCAGGGTTTGGCAGCATTCAGACTTTGTTTTTGTTTTTTGAATTGGACTTTTCTATTGATTACCGCCCAACAAAAGGTGATAGAATCATTGATCACCTCTTTTTCCATTTTTTTTTAATTTATCATCTCCCAAAATAGCATGCTGCCGAAAGATGTGGGTCACGTAACGATTCCTAATGAGTTGCTGGCCTGACCTGTATTCGCTTAGATTGGCTCTTTCTTCAACTTATCATTTTAATAACCCCCATCCCACCCTCTGTCTCTGTCTCTCACTCTGTCTCTGTCTCTCTCTCTCTCACTATATATATATATATATATATATATATATATATATATATATTCAATGCGACTGTTATGTACGTATATGATCCGACAGAATGATCATAAATCGCGTTATATTATATTGAAACTTACTTGAAATGATCTTCTGTCATTAGACCGTCAATATATCACTCGGCTCAGACAACATATATAGAATAAACAATTGAAGAAAATGGGACTGCAGCAGGAATCGAAATCGATAGGGAAACTGTTTCAATGTAGCGATGCTTTCACCATAGAGGTATGTATGAGTGTGTATGTGTGTTCAAATTGATGAAATCGACCACCCATGTAAAAACACGCCCAGGGATGGTTATAATCACTTTGCACTTCTGCCATTGGCAGACGTAAAATAATAAGACGGATTAGGCTCTGCGTAGGCAACCAGTCTAGGAGAAGGACTATGGTGATTCTAAACCAGAGAGTGGAGCTCTATTTAGGCGATTTGTCATCTTGCAGCACTTGCACTCAAGCTGATACCAGATGTCTTGCGCTCTGCTGTCCTCTGGACTACATCAGCGAGGCAAGGAGGGGAATTCTAATGACAGGGCATCACAGAATCTGTATACGTCCCGCCCGGGCATGGGCCCTGGGGGTAACGTTCCACTGTCGAGACAGAGCGGAGGCCAGTAATTACCACTTTTCTTCATTTTCACCCTTCTCCCCCCCCTCTCCTTCTCCTCTAAACACCCTCCTCTTTTTCTTTTTCTTTTTATCACTTCATCTTTTTTTTCTCCAAATTTGACATTCCTTCCTTTTCACTTTCCACGGAGAGAGAGAGAGAGAGAGAGAGAGAGAGAGAGGGGGTCCCGCTATTTGCCCATAACTGGAGAGGGGGGAAAAGGAAAGATTGATTCATGACTTTCCCAAGGGCATTAATTGGAAGTGAAGGCAAACTGTCTGAGCCGGAGTTTTAACTCGGTTGACTGATTCCATTCTCCAGGCTGTTAACCATCACACCACCTGTATGTGTCTTCTTACACACGCGTGTGTGCATTGTGCATACGCAATTGAAACACGAGTGAAAAAGCATTTAATCTTCAATATTTTTCTCTCAGATGATCAGTTAATGTGAAATTTGTTCAAGTACCTGGCCCACCTACCTCTCCTTCCCTTCCTTCTGCTTTTACTCCTAAATCAAAAATGAGTGTAACATTATGATTTTTCTCAAATTGACTTTCATTCTTCCTTTCTCTCTTTCTTTTCATATTTTCTTTTCTTTATTCCTATTCTTCATTTCTTTTTTTCTTTCTTCTGTCTTTTTTGTTCCTGTTTTTTTTTACTAATCTTTTTCCTTCATGCCTTTTTTCTTTCTTTCGTTTTTTCTCTTACTTTTTTTTCATTATCTTTATTTTCCTTGCCTTCCTTCATCCCTTCTTACCCTTTCTTTCTTTCAATACCTTTTTTCCTTCATGTCTTTTATCTTTCTTTGTTTCCCCATTCATTCAGTCTTTCTTTCTTTCCTTGTGTATTCTTTCTTTCTTTTTTCTTCCCTTCTTCTATTTTCTTTTTTTGTCTTCCTTTTTTTCTCTCTTTCCTCTGTTCTTATTACCTCTTTCCTACCTTTTTTCTTTCATACCTTTAATTTTTCTTTCTTTCTTTCATTTTCCCTTTTCCTTTCTTCTTTCTACCACCCTATTTTCTTTCATATTTTGTTTCCTTTTCTCTCTTTCTCTTTCTGTTCCTCTTTTACTTCTTCTATTTTTCTTCTGTTTATATTTTTCTTTCCTTCTTTCTTTCTCCCCTTTTTTTTACTCTTTTTTTTTAAATATCCCACTTCCTTCCTTATCACTTTTCTTTCTCACCTTCCTTCTCTTCTTTCAATCAAATCTCTTTTCCCTCATCTTCCCCTCTTGCATTTGTATTTTTTCTATTTCTTCTCTCTTCATTTTCCCCTACTCTCTTTGTCTTTCTATCATCTCTCTTCTTTTTTTCTTTTCCCACATTTGTTTCTTTCTTCTCTTCTTTTCTCTCTCTCCCTCATTTATTTCTCTTTCCTTTCTTTCTTTCTTTCTTTCTTTCTTTCTTTCTTTCTTTCTTTCTTTCTTTCTTTCTTATCCCTTATCCTTTACCCTCTCCTTTCATCACCATACTCACCCAATATGACCTTTTTTTTTTAAATATAAGAGAACATCACTTTTTCATTCGCCAGTTTTGATTGGTTATTCCTTTTATGGTATTTTTCAATTTTTGTACATTTTTATTCTTTTTTTTGGATTCGTTTTTATATCTGGCCTCAATATC
>OY735236.1:32048856-32088856 GCA_963457665.1 Thysanoteuthis rhombus | reverse complement strand
AAAAGTTTCAATTCAAGCAAGATGAATCCTTAGAAAGACGAGAAGATGCAGAAGCAGATAAATAAGGTTCTTTGTTTTCTAGTTGAATTATTTTAAGAGATCTAGGTAATGTCCTACAAGTCACAGGAAAGGCTAGGTAATTTGACGGATGAAAAGATTAATAAGTTGTTTCAAATTCCTTAAACTTTTGGATGACTCATTGTACTTATCCCAGGCCTAATTTTTCATCTTTTGAATTTTATATCCGGTCTGAAATTAACATCTAAAACAGTGTGAATTCACCTCACTGGACCATGTATAACAGGAAAAAAAGTGAAAAAGATCCTATTTAGAAAGTTAACAAGAAGGAAAGAACTGGTTTACCATCCCTGACAACTCGGTAGAATGTATACCCTGACAAAGGCTGGAAGAACGCCTAAGCTGAAATGTTGTGATGAAAACAATAAAAAAGAGCCCAGGGGGGAAGCTATAACCTGCCTGGTTAGTCACTTGAAAGAAACAATCACACGACCTATGTCTCTTGGCAGCATGCCATGTTTGGGTTGATCAATTAAAAAATTGGGAAAAAGAGTGATCAATAAATGAGTTTCTTCTCTCGACTTAGGTTGGACAATGATGACTGCTACTGTGCTAACCTCTTCTATGTCTTACCTGCAAATCTCCCCAATCTCATCTCCTTTTTTGCCTTGTCTTTTCCTACTGTATTTACTGTCTCCTGAGCACAGCTCGGTTAACTTTTTGCTCCATCTGTTGTCATTCGTTCTTGCTAAATGTCCAGTCCATATCCATTTGTGTCACTTGGTTGTATAATATCTTTCATCCTGGTGCGCCCATGGATTCATGTTGATCTTTTTATATCTATTCGAGTTAAATTTCCATGACTCCATGACTCCCCAAAAGCTAAAACATGCTTAAAGAACAATGTTACCCTTTTCATAGACATTTTTAATAGTTAAAATGGCTAAATTCACCTGAAATGGCTGTAAAATAGCTAAAGATTTCTGATAATTGGTGAATAATAGTGCTGGAAGTAGCGGTAATGCTGAATTTTCGGCTCTTCCAAAACATCATGGAGTCACCCTGGGTGGGGCAGACCCTGCCCCTCCCTTGTGGCACTTCAATGATAAGGGGTAAATGGTAAAATTTTCAGCTCTATAGCATGGTTGGCACAGCCTGTATGTGTGATATGTACTTAATATTACATACATGATCAATCAGGCCAACTTGAAAACTGGAGAAACCAATATTGACGGATTCTAAAAGAGTTTATGTACAGTTTTCACATGCTGAATTCCATGAGTTGAATCTGGTTTGTTCTTTCTTGTTCTGACACAGCAGGATAGAATAGACAGACAAAAGTTAGGGAGCCAAGAATCCATCACCCCCTGTGCACATTCTGAAGTGTGTCACAACGCACTCTATCCCATCTCACATTTTTACTGTATTGTGTCATACTAAACAAAGCTCAGTGGATATCTCCGGGCGTACCAAATAGGGTTTGCCAGAGAGTGTGGAGAGGGAAATTGCCACCCCTCATGTTCTTGGTATTCTTTTGACAGTTTCATTCAAACGTTGCCAAATTCACCATTTTTCAGCTAGATCTGACTGATTTTTTTCTCCAGCCAATTAAATCTGGTGAGTTTAATGAAAGAAAATATCCAATTTTTATCGATAGTTTGTTCTGGTGTCTTGATATGTACTAATTGTACTTAATAAGAAAGTTTTAGATGAGATATATATATATATATATATATATATATATATATATATATATATATATATATATATATGTATTATTGTGTCATCCACAGACAGCTGTTTCATTGTATAACAACTCTTCAGTGTGGCTATTGACTATTCATCATCCCATCCAGTACCACCAGGTAGGATCAAAACCTTCACTTCAGACCCGGAGGCTGGTATCTTACCTCTGCCCCATGGAACTGAATGGTCAGTAAGGTTGAATTTTAACAATATATTTACTTCACGCATATATTCCCCATCCACCAGAGTGCTCTATCCCTACATTAGAAAAGCATATATATATATAAATAAATATGTATACATATACATATATATATATATATATATATATATATATATATATATATATATATATATGTATGTATATATATATATATACATCTGTAATATTTAGGATGCCGAAATTTTAGCTATTTTATTGATAGTTTTAGCAGTGAATAACAAACCATATACCAAGTTTGTTGGGAAATCAGAGCCCAGCAAAAAATAGAAGTTGAATCTATTAGAAAACTCATATGGCAATGGGCTGGCCATGTTGCAAGAATGTCAGTCAACCGCTAGACATAACAACAAACAACATGGATCCTCAGAAATCATATGCAAAACTTAGGCCAACAGAATACAAGATGGCTCGACGAGCTAGACAAGTTCAGAAAGTATTGGATGCCCCATGATACAGAGGTGTGGCTAATCTTAGGAGAGGTGTATGACCATTGACGGATGCTAAAGAGCTGATGATGATGATGTTATCCTCCTTGTTGGAAAATTATAGGACTGCATGTACCCTCACTCTAACCCAAATAAAACTAATTAGGCACACCCTAGTGAATATCCGTGTATTGAGAATCCCAACACATTAACTCAGCTGTTGATAAAATTTTCTTTTGCCATTTATTCCAATTTTAGATAAAATCCTCAGGTTACAATTATCGAGCTGTAAACAAACTCCATGAAACTGGCGAGAAAGTAAGAAAAAAACCGAATTGCTAAATAACAATATTTCCAAATAAAAATTCATTGAAAATAAAATCATGATATCCCGCAGTTGAACCCTTACGTATATTGTTTCCAAACGTGGAAAAAACTTACTTGCATGTGTTTTGCGCCACGGTGATCATCACCCTCGATATCTTTTATATCACGAGTTTATATCATGCGTTGTACCAACTGGAGATCTGTTTGAACGAGGTGGGGATCAACAGATCACTATTAAATGATGACAGTCTGTGATAGAGTTCTGGATTTGGC
This sequence comes from Thysanoteuthis rhombus, assembly GCA_963457665.1. Lineage (NCBI taxonomy): Eukaryota > Metazoa > Mollusca > Cephalopoda > Oegopsida > Thysanoteuthidae > Thysanoteuthis > Thysanoteuthis major. The sequence continues at coordinate 32,085,844 of OY735236.1, read as the reverse complement.
AATTCCTTGTCCTTTACTTGATGACCATGATCCGGATATATCTCTTTGTCCCTTCTCTTTCAAATATATCCCACCCCGAGCCATGAATATATCCTTTAACCCCTTTTATTACCCTGGCGTGTCTAACATTCACAAGAGGTAATAATGAACACTTGCAACACATCATGATCCGATCAAATCTGAATATCCAAACATTCAAGAATAAGATATGTATCTATTCATACATATATATATATATATATATATGTGTTAGTATTGTGCATGTGAATTGATCCGACAGAAAGTGCATGAAAATGACAATCGGAAAGTGAAAAGGAGAATCAAGAGATAAGCGTCACATCTAAAAATTTCGATGAGAGCCAGTTATTTTTTTCACAGAAAATATTTGCAGGCAAAATTTTCTGCGAACCATTACAAATATTTTCTCCGTAAAAGATGGATGACTCCCATCGAAATGCATCTAAACATGTCCATACAATTGTAGAAAGAATCTTCCTCTTTATCTTCCAATTGTCGTTTCCAACAACGCACCGATCTAACTATCTATCCTTCTGTTCATGCCAATGTATCTATCTATCAAAGTCTGCTCATACCAATTGAACTATCAATGTCTGTTCATACTTACTTATCATCTGCCTGTTCATACTATCACTCTATATCCGTCTATCCATACCTACCTATGTCTGTGTTTCTATCCGTTCATATCCATTTATCTATCTTAATCTGTTAATATCTATTATCTATCTCAATCTGTTCATATCTATCCATCTCAATATGTTCATATCTATTTATCTATCTCAGTTCATGAGTATATACGTTCATATCTATCCATCCATCTATCAATTTAGATATCTTTCTATATATTTATCTATATCAGTGTGTTCTTATTTATACAATATTCTCCTTTTGCATAAGTCTATCTTTCCCCCAATCAATCTGGTGATCTATTGAGCTATGTAAAATCTCTTGATAATATGAGGTTTATAAATCCAAGAAGCTTCAGCCAGTTTTCTGAATTCTGATTAACTTTTACTTACCTACTTATTTTTTTATTCATAAGATTTTTCCAATTCTTTTAATGATTTATTTTTCCTTTTTACTCTTTTGTAATCAAATTAAAGCCAGCGGCCATGACGAGACTGCAGATCACATCCGCGGTTTTTAATATACTTATTGTTCTGAGTGAATGCTCAGCTGACGAGTATGAATCAGGAACCAATGGTCTTAGAATGCTACTTAGATAGATAGGTAAAATTTGGTCTATATTATGTAACTTAAACAAGATGTGCTTTGCAGAAAATGTCTATGTTCATGTGTTTTTGAATATATGAACTGTCAATTTTGATTATGAAAAAGTTGAAAGAATTTTAACATCATTATGTAAGTGTGTGTGAAGTTATAATAATAATTACCTTAACCCTTTCAGGGCAGAGAGAACTTGAACAATATATCAAAGAAGATTTATCTGACACAGCATAATCTATAATTCATGTTGTTGTTTTTTTTATATTTACAGGGAAAGTCTGCCACTCTGACAGCAATATTGGATACACTTACAATCGCTGACACTTAGGATACACTTACCAATTACTTCTTAGGAATACACTTACAGATGTATCATGACTCTTCTTTTACCCTAAATGGTAGGTACTTCAGTTTCTACTTGTTATTCCAAATTCAAGTGTTTTATTTCTTTTTGTGGGGATTTTGTTATCGTTATTTTGTTATTCTTTATTTTCTCCCCTTTTATTTGAAGTAGATGGTTTCCGAGATCTCATGTTTTCCAGACCCCCTTTTGAAACTTTTTTCAATAATGATTTTTTTTTTCTTGAGTGGTATTTTTTTCAAATAATACTTTTTTTTTTAAATTAGAAGTAGTAGGTTCTTTTAAAACACAGTAATTTTTGACTTTATTTTTTATTATTTGATGAGGGATCTTTTTTTCTGAATAGATACACTCATGTTTGAGCTAGTAAGTTCTAGGCTCTCTTTTGTTTAATCTTCACAAAATTCGTTTTTTTTTTTCAAAACCTTTCACAGATATACTTGTCTATCTTGAGGGAATTTTTAGAGAACTTTTGCTTTCCTTTTAATGGCTGTAAAGATAAAAATGTAAGGAAATGCACACACACACACACACACACATACACACATATGTATACATGCATAAGTCTACAAAATTCTTGGAGCTTTGAAGAGTAAACATATAGAAATCTTTTTCCAAAAATTTATATCAGTCAATCATTTCCCAATATCATTTAATATAATTTATGTAATTTTTTCAATGTTTTTCAAATTTTATATAGAATTAGATATTATAGGACTATGTGTGAATTTTTCTTGATGGCATTATCAGTTGTTTACCATGTACCTGTTTCAAGGATTTAAGAATAAAACAGTCGTATAAACATGGTGGACCTGCAGTGATGATCAAACATCGCATATATATATATATATATATATATATATATATATACAATTATACATATATACATATTTATGATACTATACCTCCAGTTTATATATAATACTATAAGGACGACAAATGTTTGTTTGTTTGTTTCTCTTTTATACATTCCCAATCACTTGTAAACTATGAGCTGAAAATCTGTGTATATGGGTAGCTTGACCTGCTGATAGACATAGGGTAGGTAGTCTTGACCTGTAAGGTCAATTTGGGGATTTGGTCAATTTTGGCATTTTGTAATGTAAGGGAAATATCTGCACCCCATAGGGTACAAATCTGGATGTTAGTGTAACTTGACCATAGGATGAATATGAAATGAGTGTTGCTGACCTCGGGTCACCTATAAAGGTCAATTTAGGGGCTGGTCAATTCTAACTTTTTTTTAATCTAAGAGAAATGAATGCATATTCCTGAATAAGGATGACATAACCATGAAATAGCTGGGACTGACTTCTCCTGACCTCTAAATGTCAATTTATGGTTAGGTCTGAAGGAAACAGCTGCTCCCTGGGAGCTGCAAATATGTGTACAAGGGTGACAAACCCCCAATGAATATTCCATAGGTAGCATTGACCACTGGTGACTTGAAGGTCACATAAGGTCAGGCAAAGTTCTAGCATTTTCAATTCAATGGGGGACAGTATCTTTTCTATTTCGAATTTTTCAATTCTAAGGAAAATAAGTAAATTTTCACCCATATGGACCTGATGGCTTGCATGGATGTCAACCCCATACCGAATTTTATGAAATCTCCATAAGATATGATTTTCTTTCCAATGTGTTGTATCTGAACATCTTCGTGAGTATGGACAGACCTGTGTATTGTTACATTTGAAATTATTTTTTTGTGTGTGTGTTTGCTGCATAAATGTAGCCCTTTCTCTCCATTAGTTCTATGAAATCTCTATAAAATGTAATTTGCTTTCTTGTGTTGGTATATTTGATGTGTCATTTCCTGGCAATGCCAGGTGTACATATATATATATATATATATATATATATATATATATATATATATATATGAATTATATTACTTGGAAATTCCTGTTATTTCACTGTGAATATATCATATGGTGAAGACAGCATAAATAGAATAAACAATTGAAGAAAATGGAATTGCTGTAGGAACTGAAACCTGCAACCGGTAAGGTAGCAGCTTCAACATAGCATTGCTCATACCATTGAGCTAAACAGCCATTGGCAATGCAAATATATATATCAATATGGATAAAAGCGTTTATTTTACAAAGCAGTTATTGATTTTTCAACATAATCTCTTCCCTGGTCTCGTTAAATACAGTGGTGGACATCAATGACATAGAACAAGAAGAAAAATGATGTCAAGGAATTTATTTACCTAATTTGAGCGATAAAACAAGAGAAAGACCATAGAAATTAAATGGGATGGCGCATAAAGACTGACTGGAAAGCATTTGGTGTAAATAGAGACATACTAAAAAGCAAATTGCAAATATGCTAAAAATGTAAAGTATACATTCAACGCATAATATCAGTTATGGCAAAAAGGTGTGAAATCTGGGAATTAACAAAACCCCCCAAAATCCAAATAACTGCTTTCACTCCAAATCCTCATTTTGTTCATTCATTGTCTATATCTGCCCTATTTGTTTCTATCAATTGTTTCTATCAGAATACTTATCCGTTTCTCAGAAATATATGTATATATGTTTATATATATATAAAGATATTCATGTACATCTAATTGTAAATATATGTATATAAAAATTTGTATGTACATGAAGTATTCGTGTAAGCATAGATATAGACGTATAGAATTACATATAAATACCCCATCACATACACACACATATATATATATATATATATAGATATATATGTATATATATGTATATATATATATATATGTATATATATGTATATATATATATATATATATATATATATGTATATATATATATATATATATATATATATGTATATATATATATATATATATATATATATGTATATATATATATATATATATATATATATGTATATATATATATATATATATATATATATATATATATATATATATATATATATATAATTACTCATGTCATTAATATCCATCACTGAATTGAACAAGACCAGAAAGGAGATTATGTCGGAAAATCAATATTTGTTATGTAAATTATCTATTAACTGATATTTCAAGATTACTTATGTACTTATGTAAAATATCATTAAATGGACAATTTATGTACAACAGAATGTGATAATTATATAGACATTTACAATTTGTTCAAGTCCACTTAATTTGCTATTTAGTAAAATCGGTGCCGAGTTAAAATGAGTCTCTTCAAAAATGCCTTTATGTACCTATGTAGACAGGTATGTATAAGAAGGTTTGAGGGACAAACAGATAAGTTGAGTATCTATGTACGTATGTAATCATCATCATCATCAGTCTTTCAATGTCTGTCGTTGGACGTACATCTTCCCCAGGATTCGCCAAAATTCTCTATCATCGCAGAGCCAGTACTTTCTGAATATATCCAGCTTGTCTCTCCTTCTAACATTCTGCCAGCCCTGGTTGTGCATGTGATCTCAGGGATCCATGTCGTAAGTCCTGATGTCTATCGGTTGTCTGCCATTCTTTCAACATGACCAGCCCACAGCCATTTGAGATTTTTAATGGATTCTATGATGTCCCTGACTCTTGTCTTTTCTCGGATGTTCAGTGCGGTCTTGTGATATCTCCATGTGAGGCCTAACATAATTCTTTCATGTGCATGTTGCATAGTTCTCAATTTGTGGATCTATCTCTTGGTTAGGTTCCATGTTTCAGCTCCATAAGTGACAATTTGGAGGATACATTGGTTATACACCTTTAATTTTAAAATTAATGGGATATTTTTATTTTTGAAGGCTGAGCTTGCTTTGCCAAATGTTTGCCATCCTAGTGTGATTCTTCTCTTGATTTCTTCTTCTTTTGAGGGTCTCGTGGAGATTCGTTGTCCTAGGTAAATGTAATAATCTACTTTCTCCATTTCCGTGTCCTCAATTTTGATCTTAGTGTTTCTATCTCTGATGTGGTTGTAGCACATGATCTCCGTAGGTAATCATCATCAGTCTTTCAACGTCTGTCGTTGGACATAGACCTTCCCCCGGAATCGCCACAATTCCCTAACATGGGCATCGCGGGGCAAGTATTTCCTGAATTTGTCAAGTTCATCTCTCCATCTTGTGTTCTGTCAGCCTCGGTTTCTTATGTGATCTCTGGGGATCCATGTTGTGAGACGTGATGTCCATTGGTTGTCTTCATTCTTGTAACATGGCCTGCCCATTGCCATTTGAGTTTTTTGATAGTTTTTATGATGTCACGAACACCTGTTTCCTTCCTTATATACTGTGCTGTCTTGTGATCTCTCCATGTAAGGTTGAGCATGATTCTCTCATGCGCACATTGCATACTTCTCAGCTTGCAGGTCTGTCTCTTGGCTAGGTTCCTTGTTTCAGCTCCATAAGTGACAATTGGGAGAATGCATTGGTTGTATACTCTTCTTTTTAGGATTATTGGGATAATCTGGTTCTTGAAAGTTGAGCTTGCTCTGCCAAAGGCTTGCCATCTCAAAATGATTCTTTGCTTGATTTCCGTAGGTAATAATGGTACTGAAAAGATAGAAACTTTGAATTGCTTTTAAGAATGAAAGAATTTATATTGCATTCACATGTTCACCCCACTGCTCTATCAGAACAGTAAGAAATACAAAAGTGTAGGGGTTGTTAGAGTGAAATTTACTATTTCAAGATATCAGCGAACGAGGACAACATCAATCACCTGTCGTCTCCTCTCAGGATAATTTTATAGATCTAATAAAATTCCCGCCAATTTGCCCCAAGGCGAAACATGTCAATGTAATAAATTGTTTTATTTTTAACAATTCAGTTTTCTTCTCGCAATGTCTATTTATCTTGTGGGATAATTTGTATCCAAATACGAATCATAGGTAATTATATTTTAAATCTTTTTACTTGGTTAATTTCATAAAAGAAGTACAGTGAAATGTTTCTTCTTGAATCTTTCAAGATCTGTCACTATCTTCTACCAATTGCCGAGAAAAAATTCCAATTGTTACCTTCTAAAATGGTTCTTTCCTGATTTATTACGAAGTGCACTCAGAGAAATCTTGCCTGAAGCATTTACCTGATTTTTTAACTGGTAACATAGGAGAGTCTCTCATATTTTTTGAGTGTTTTTCAGCTTGAATAATTCTTTCCTTGTTACAGATTTAGAATCATTTGTTTCAAATATATATTTGTATGTATTTGGGGTTTATGTACAACATATAAGTGTGTACTTGATATATGTACACGTAACTGTATATGTAAAAATCAAGGAATTCTTTGATTTGATTTATGTAGATAATGTATGTAGAGTAAACATATATGTGTATGCATCTTGAAAATAGAAGAATATATTTTTCTATCTATTAGAAACTGTCAACAAGTCTGCCAACATGGGTTCCTTCAGGCTTTGAGTTGGTCTGGCTGGCTATATATGTATCATGCACACACACAAACGGAGCTAGGTGGCTGAAATCGTTAGCATATACTCTTTATCATGCCTGAGAACGAAATGTTTGTTTTTTCTTTTGTTTTTCAAAAAATTACTGCCCTAAATCGGGTCTAGTAAGGAGGGTCAATTTGCAGTGTAATTTTATGCTAAATTGACTCCTAAGTCTATGTCCAGCAGACTTATTGTTTTCCTTCTTAAATTCAGAAATTTTTAGGGGTCACCACCGAACAAAAGGCAAGGTAGAAACTCATTCATTGCTCATCCCTAACACAACATGTTGCTTAAAGACATTGGTTGCATGACAGTTTCTATTGAGTAACTAACCAGACTTGTCCATCTATCTATTTACCAGATTTCTCAACTGGTAACACTGGAGTGGTTGTCACATTTTTTTGAGTGGATTCCGACTTTTGTTGACATAGAGTTATATCTGAATTTCAATGAGAAGTTCCAATTACGTGCCCTCTCAGAAAAACAGTTCCAAGTACCTAAATTCTACTTGACATCATTTCATGGTCTCTTCACATAAAATGATTGGGTTTGTTATAAATATATATATACGTACCTATGTGTTGTTTTTACATATATGATATAAGCTTATGCATAAATAGATATATATATAAGTGCATTTATATTCTAAGCATTTAGGATTTTTTTTTATTAATATGTGAGGGTATATATAAATATATATATATTCATATATATATGCTTTGTATATTTTGGCAGCAATAAAAACTATATATATATATATATGTATATATATATATATATATATATATATATATATATAATTGGAAGAAGTAACCTTTGGAACCAGGAAGCGTGTATCATTAGGGGTAAACAGCCCATTTTCCTGAAGAGATGTTTTGAACATAGAAATACCATATTTAGTTTTGTTTGTTTGTTTTTTACTCTATGTATAGGTATATAAATGTATATGTGTGTGTGGAATGTGTGGTACAGAAACAAATCTCTCTCTCTCTCTATCCACATATATATATATATATATATATATATATATGTATACATACTCACACGCGAGTGTATATATATATATATATATATATATATATATACGTGTATGTATATATATGTATATATATATATATATATATATATATATACACGTGTGTATTTATATATATATATATATATACATATATATATATATATATATATACCATTTAGAAATGAATATATAATCTGACATATCTTTTGCCAAAAGCAGTTCCCTCCAGCCCTGGAATCAATTTATAATCCAGAGAATTGAGATCTGGACTTCCAGAGGGTCAATTTTCCGACAATAAAATCTGGAATGTTGTCGCTGAGCCATTGTTCAATATTGTGAGATGGAGCGAGTCCTGTTGGAATATCCAGTTCTCTCCATTGAACATGATGTCATTAAGTTGTTCAACTTGACCTTCGATTTCATTGGCATACACATGTGTAGTTGTTCTGACTCCTTTCTCATAAAAAGGAAGCTGAGTAACTAAGTCTGATGTTCAGTGAATCTCTTTATGGTACCATACACTAGCATCTTACTGATCCCAAGTGATTTGAGCAGATTGAAAATAGCAGAACGTTTATGACCGGTCTTATGAAGGCTGTGATTCTGTTATCCTATTCACCTCATTCCATGGTCAAACATTATGTTTATGAATTCATACACTTGAGTTATATATATATATATATGTATATACATATATATATGTATATATATATAAAATAAATAGTAGATTGTGGATTTGCTACACAAACTAGCTCATGTTTCTGCCCTCTTCGGGCCTCATCATTATATTATGTTTTATTGCTAGCCTAATCTGTACCACATATATATCTATTTATCTATCTATCTATCTATATATATATATATATATATATATATATGTATATATATATATATATATATATATATATATATATATATATGTGTGTGTGTGTGTGTGTGTGTGTATGTATTTAGATGTATATAATGATAATTAAGGATTGTGTCATCCACAGACAGCTGTTTTGTTGTATTATAACTCTCCAGTGTGGCTAAAGACACTTATATCTATATATGCTTATGCATATATATATATATATATATATATACATATAATGTGTACTTTAGAGAGTGAGACAGACTCGGGAGTGAAGTTTTTGGTGGTAAGGTTTATTAATCCTTATATGTCAATAGTCCATACATGTTTCGGGATTCTTCCCATCATCAGTGGTGTGTGCTGTGTGAGTATATATATATATATATATATATATATATATATATATATATATATATATATATCTGTGTGGTATTGGAGTATTTACATATGAATTATATTTGGGCGGATAGTCATTTTGGACCCTATTAACAAATCTCTTCTAACATCTGCAAGCGTTCATTCTGCAGTTCCAAAACCATCCTTAGTTTTCCACTCTTATATTGTCTCTCTCCATCGCCATTTTGTTTTTGAATCTTTCTATTCACGTTGTTGTCGGCAGTTTAAAGCCACAAATCCTGTCTGATCCAAAAACGATGTTTCCAAAATTTCACTCCTCTCAAAGATGTTCACCCACCTTGAGCACGGCATCTCTCCTCCATTCAGCAACTGCCGAGAGCAAACAAGCAAGAAAGAAACGATTGAAAATTCTAAAATGAAGTCACATGATCATCACGTGATCAATGCTTTTAGGCAACATGCCATCTTGTGGATGATCAATTAAAAAAACTGGAAAAAGGGGTGATCAATGGAGAAGTTACTTTTCTTGCCTTGCCAACCAGAAAAACCAAATAAAAATCTCAAAAGATGTCACATGACCATTGCTCTTAGGCAGTATGCTACGTTGGGGATGATCAATTAAAAAATAGGAAAAAAGGGAGATCAATGAATAAGTTACTTCTCTCGCTTTTGGGGGGAAGTGATCACTTTTTTTTTTAATATCAATCATGACTGCTGTTGGACACACACTATAAGACCAATTTAGCATGAATTCACATTGCAAATTGGATCCCCTCATTGAAATCTTATTCAGGAGTGGAATCTTAATAGAACTCTAAATTTTCAGACCCTGTAGCTCCAGAGGTACAGCTTGTATGCTTGATACATCTTTTGGTAGCGTGCCCTATGGGGGTGGGATTGGAAAAAATTTTGATCAATGAATAAGTTAGGTGTCTCACCTTTTGTTGGGCAGTGTTCTCTAGAAAAGCAGTCTCAATTTTCAGAAAAAAAAACAAATAGACACAAATGAAGGGATAAATTTAGCAAAAATCTACATTGTAAATTGCCATGGGTAAAGGAAAAATTAATTAAATCTTACAATAGATCCAGAGATCATTCTTCAATGAAAAGATATTTTTTTCACTTATGAAGTCAATAGTCAACAATATGGAAAATCGAAGCTCACACAGTTACTTCTCCTGTATCGTAGCTATATATGAACTGATTTCCATTCAATTCTTCTCTTGTTCATGGTTTGGGCTTGAAGTTGCGAACTCTCTGAGTGCTTTCCGAGTCTAAATCTCTGTAGCAGTTATATGTCATGCTAAGCTAGTTTCCTTTGTCGTCTGTTACGGCTCGGAGAAGAAGGAGTACGGGTAGAAAGAGCCCGATGATGAAACTGAAGAGGTAGATGGAGAGCAAAGAAAGGAATCGAGGCCGAAAAGGAAGACAATGTACGGCGGGAAGAAGAAGCAAAAACCAGAATCCTCTCTTGCCGACCATAAAGTGCAGCAACGTTGTCCGCTCGCTGCTATAAAACTGCGAGATAGCTGAACGTATAAAAACAAGAGGAGACGCAGGTTTTTGTGAGGCGGGAACGTATTGTTGTTGTCGGAGAAAGAGGAGTGAAGGGTCGAGAAAAAGGACAAAGCCGAGCAGCGGGGTTGGGGGGCAGGGGGCAGAGGAGAGGATGATCGGAGAACGTTTCAAAACTCGGGGAGTAGATGTGGACAGGGAGATGAGTTGATAGAGGACAGTTCTGGTTAGTCAGTCAATAGACACTGCCATATCGCTGTCTGACGTATGGGGGTGATCAATTAAGAAATCAGGAAAAGGTGTGATTAATGAGTAAGCAATCTCTTTTGTTGCATTTTGTTGAACAGTGATCATGAAAAAATGAATGTGTACCCCCCCCCCTCCCTTGAAAAGTGGGGATTTTGTTAGATACAAACTAAGGGATTGATTTAGCATAAACTTACATGGCAAAGTGGATCCCCAACTAGAAAACTTTGGTGGTGGTGGGGGGGTAAAGTAAATACTGTCAGACATACCGAAGAGTAGATGTTTTTAACTCTCTTGCTCCATTGGTGTAGACTGTATGCATGATACGTACATAGCCAGCCAGACTAGCTTGAATACTGAAAAGAAAACTATGTTGACGGTTTTGGTTGACAGTTTTTAATACACAGAATGATGTTTTAGCGGTGAGATTAGGAGAGAGCAGTGGCGTATAGAAATAGGTCGAAGTAGGAGGAGAAGATGAGAGGGTCAGTGGGTGGAAGGATGAGGGATTGCCGACAAGAAGAGAAGGATTTAGCAAAGAGCGTTTTGCAAAGAACGCCAGATGAAAATTTGCCGGAGAGGTAGGAGGGAAGAGTCAGATGGCAAGAGTAGGAGGAGAAAGAATCAGAGGGAGGATTAAAATGCGGAGAAAGAGTGTGAAAAGGAGGCAAAAGGTGAAAATAGAACAAGGAAGAAGTTATAAGGAAGGTAGGAAGAAGCAGTCGATCAGAAAGAGTAGGAGGAAAATAATGAGAGGAGGGGATAGAATAGGAAGAAAGAGTGAGACAAAGAGTGAGAGGATGGAAATTGAAGAGGAAAGGAAGAAAGAGGTTATAAGAGGGAGGGGAATGCAGTTGAATAAGAGAGAGTGAGAAAAGAAATTGAAAAGCAAGGTTGCGAGCAATAAGCGACGTTGATGAATGAATAGAGTTATAAAATTGTAAGAGGCACATCTGCAACAAAAGAAGCATATATAAACAGGTCTGGGTAGTCACTCAAAAGAAACCATTACCAAACCATTGTCTTTTAGCAGCATACCTTGTTGGAGGTGATAGATTGAAAGTTTAGAAAAGGGGTGATCAATGAATAAGTTACTTCTCTAGCCTTGTTTTAGCAATGATCACCAATAAAATCTGGATTCAAGAATAAAAAATAAGCAGATGCAAATTATTGGATCAATTTAGCATAAACTTACATTGTAAGTTGATCCCCCCTCTAAAAACTATTCAGAGGGTAAATTCTAAAGAGAACAAAAAAAACATTTTTGGCTCACCTAATAAAGATTGAAGGTTCAAATCTTCTTCCTTCAAACTTCATTTGGTCAACCTGTGCAGTTGATACATACATAAATACATATACATATATATACATAACCACCAAGCCAATTGGACCAACTTGGAAACTGAGGAAACCTATGTTGACAGTTTTGGTTGACAATATCTACCACGCGTGAAGCAACTGCTCGTATTGTAACAATGGAGCCCATTGACGACGGAGGAATAAGCGAGGCAGCTTTTGGGTTCGTAAACTGCCAACCTTTTATCTGATATAAGGAGCAGTTGTAAATACTTAAACTTGCCTCATAACATCAGGTGGTTGTGATCACAAGAAATGCAAGGTAATAATAACGGGTGGTATAATGGTTTGCACGTCTGCCTCACACGCAGAAGGTTACAGTATGAGCAAAGAGCATAGGACAAATTCCCCTCTGTAACCCTCAGCTAATTGAGTTCACTCTGAGCAGAGTGATCCGGGTGGAAGGTATTTATTAACACCCTTACGGTCGTGTCCTCCCTGGGACAGAAAGCAAGCCTGCCTTTCACAAAATCCTTGTCATCCAGCTGTAGATACTTGTGAATTCAGCATTATTATCACTCTTATTATCCATTGTTGATCATAGATCTGTCCTAGGATTTGCTAGACCTTTGCTATCATGGGCATTGCAGAGCCAATACTTTCTGAATTTGTGTAGTTCATCTCTCCAACTTGTATTCTGCCAGCTTCGGTTTTGCATGCAATTTCTTGGGACCTATGTAGTGATTTGTAATGTCCATCGGTTGTCTGCCTTTCTTGCAACATAGCCAGCCCATTGCCATTTGAGTATTCTTGACGGATTCTGATACCTCAGACTCCTGTTTTTTCCCCTGATAAATTATGTAGTCTTGTGATCTCTCCGTTTAAGGTTGAGCATGATTCTTTCATGTGCACGTTGTGTGGTTCTCAGTTTTAAGGTCAGTCTCTTGGTCAGGAAAGTGGTTTCCCTAAAAATTTATGCTGTCTTGTGATCACTCCATTTGACCTCGTTATCTTATGTTAAAGATGGGTATTCTATAATTTCAACTTATGCTAGTGAGGAAACCCGCTAAGGACTATGCATACTACAAAAAGCGTGGTCTTCTTCACCATCATCATCATCATCATCACCCTGTTAGCATCTGTTGTTGGACATAGACCTTACCCTTACCCAAGATTAGCCAGACCTCTCTATCATCGTGGAGCCAGTACTTTCAGAATTTATCTGGCTCATCACGTCATCTCACTTTGTGTGGGCCACAGTTTTGCATATGATCTCTGATGATCTAATAGTTGTCTGACATTCTTACAATATGTCCAACTCATTGCTATCTGGATTTTCTAATGATATACTGTTGCCTTATAATCTCCTCATTTGAGGTTAAGCACGATTCTCTCATATGCATGTTGCATAGTTCTCAATTCAAGGGTCATTCAGTTAGGACGGCACATCTACCACGATGAAGACCTGATGAAGTAAAAAGTAGGTGGGTTGTTGCAGATACTCCTGATCGCTCATAATCAGGGTCCCCAAAACTAATTTTTAAAGGTGGTGAAAAGCTGTTATTGGGACCCCCAACAAACACCCTGCACAAACACCCTCATCCTTTAGCCATTCTGTTTTCATCTGCTATTATCTAGCATCCCATACTATATTCATTCGCTAGTGAACGAGACTTCATATTTCTTTAATAGACACAGGTATCATTTCAACTTCGAAGTTTATATCTCTGACCCCCTCAGGCCCACTGGGCCCCAGTGTGATACATTGGCTGCATCCTCTACTCAGAGAACCTACTTTTAAAAAAATAGATGGAGGAAAAAATACAGGTGGTATGTTTGACATATATTATGAATCTCTTTAGAAGGTTGGAATACACCTGTAAAAGCACATGGGAACTCCTTGGTTAAGGGGGTCAAAATAGATTAAGGAAAAAATAGAGTTGGTATATTTGACGTATATTATGAATCTCTTTGAAAGGTTGGAATACACCTGTATAAATATGTGGGGACTCTTTGGTTGAGAGGGTCAAGGGCTTGATTTGCCAAAAATTCTATATGGCATTGCCTGAATTACAGTAATTTGCTCGAAATTCATCTCTGATTGGCCTGAATATTTTTATCAGGGTGAGAATGGGTATGGAAGTGGGTGGCAATTCCCTGTACGTAGAACAAAATGTGCAATGAAAATGAGGTGCTTGATACAGATATATATAAACAATCCCAGAATAAGATGCTATACGGGTCAAGCATAGAAATGAACATAATCCCGAACGATAGAATTCGGAATGCTATAATTCTGAATCTTTAAATCTCAAGGGATCAGAAACGTTGTAGGTTGAAAATCTGGAGAGACCATGCGCACAATTGTTGATAGAATCAGTTTCCGTGAGGGGTAGTAGAACGTCCGGCAGACGAATAGACAGTTTTTACATGAGACACCCTTTATTTATTTAAGTCTGGAATGAGGCCATCTTCAAAGCAATCTATCTACCTACACTAAGGAATTCATCTGCGATATAAGCGTGCTAACCACAGTAGATTTCTGAGTTCTTTCATACCAATTCCAAGAGTCTGCGAATATGATCCACGTGTTGCAATGATAACAATTGGGATCGTAATCATCAACAAAGTGTACATTCTTGCGTAGCTCGTTTATGAGATACTCTTCTATGGATTTTTGTAATTTAGGATGATAAGACACTCACAGATATAATATATATTTATAAATTCAGAAAGAAAAAAATAGGTCTGGTTAGTCGCTCAACTAGAACCGTCATGTGACCAACTTTTGGTTGCATGCTGTGTAGAGGGTGATGAATTGAAATTTCAGAAAATGGATATATTATTTCTCTCACCTTTTGTTGGGCAGTGATCACTAAAAAATTCCCAATCGGAAATTTAAAAAAAACAACATGAATGCTGCTGGACATCATCTTTCAGACAGACTTGCAGTGAGCTGGTGAATAAAATAATCACCAAAATGTGACGAAGGATTATGTGGAAAGAATGAAAAGGAAAAAGCAAAGAAAGAAAAGAGAGGGAGAGGAATAAAGAGAAGGAGAAAGGGGGAAAAATGACATGAAAGAGAGAGAAAGAGAAAAAGAAAGGAGAAACAGATCTAGTAAATCACTTTCAATAAACAACCATCATATGACCAATGCCGTTTGGCAGCATCCTGTGTTGGGGGTGATCAATGAATAAATCACTTCTCTCACTTTTTTTTGGACTGTGATCAGAAAAAAGTTGTTGGGATGATTAACAGAGAACTCTGTGAAAAAGAGATGATCAATAAATAAGTTATTTCTCTAGCTTTTTTTGGGGGGGAGGGTAATCATAAAAAAGTTGTTGGGGTGATCAACTAAAATTATTCTGAAAAGTTGCTTCTCTCATTTTTATCTAGTCATGTCTTAATTTTCAAGAAACAGACATGAACACTACTGGACATAGAACAGTTTATCAATTTAGCACAAACTTACATGGCAAACTGCCCTTCCCCCCAACTCCTTGCCTTAAGAAAAAAAAACATTTTTTTCCACCAGACATTACAAGGAGTAAATGTTGAAATTTCGACCCCTTTAACTCTACTGGGGAGGCCTGTACGCCCGACACATTCGTAGAAACTGTTTTGGATGACAGTTTCTAAAAAGTGAGAAGAGAAAAGGGAAGGAAAAATAGTTTACACAAGGATGCGTCCGAATGGAGGAAGAGAATCAAGTAAGCCAAAAAGAAAATAATGGTTTGAACGCAAAAAAAGGCAAACCGGTTACATCAATCATAATATTCTTGGCCAGTAGGAGCACCAGAATTCTCACTTTTTCTTTTTCCTCAATGTACCCATACATTCCCTGGCCTCTCCACCTGCCCCACCGAAATCTGTCGACCCAATACTCCTTTGCAATTTTTCCACAAGCATTCACAGATCGATGGTAAAATGTAATGTTTGGCGCCATTTCACACAGCGATGATTCCCTTCCCTTAAACTGTCAAGCAGGTTGGCCAATGGGGAAAAAAAAAAAGTCCGCGAGGAGAATTGATAATAAAATGAAAATTAGTGAGTCCGGGGAAATGGGTGGGTTGTTTGAGAATAGGAAAGGGGTGGCGCCATGTCCTTCATTTTGGATAGTCAGTTGAATCATTGTGTTTGTGCTCTGACGAACGCACAGGGCCTAGTGGTTAACGTTGGCCAGAATTGCCATCTACTTCAAGGCCGATAGTTTATTCTGTCGACTCTATTATTGGCCAAAGAAAAAGAATTGAATACACATGGAAGCTCTGGTTAGTCATGCAATATGACCAATACCTTATGGCAGCATATTTTGTTGGGGATGATCAATTAAAAATTTGACAAAAAGAGTTGATCGATGGATATCATTTCTCTCGCCTCTTGTTGGACAAAAACGTCCGGATTTTTTTTAAAAAGCCATGCAGCTGGCCACAAACTTAGGATCCAATTTAGCATAAAATTACATTTTGAATTGAGTTTCTTACTGAAAACTTATATGGATGGGAATTTAAAAGAAAAAACCTAAAACATTTTTAGAATTAATGAGGAATAGGTGATGAAATTTTCAGCCTTCTAGCTCAATTGGTATTTGGATGACACATAACTACATACATAGCCAGGTAGACCAATGTGAAAACTAAGGAAACTTTTGTCGATGGTTTTGCTTACTGGTTTTTAGTAGCATTGATGCCTCTCAGAGTAGTTTGTTTAGGGAAGAAGAAGAATTATTCAGCTTTTATATGTTTGCTCTCCTGGGCTCAACTCCCGTGAAGTCTAGAATAATAGAACTTGATTTTGTCGAGATTCAATATATTACCTTAGCCTGTACCTTGGCTCATTTTTTGCTACCCCGGTTGGTTGAATGAATCTAAAACAAATGTCATAGATTAGAATTCAGTCAATAAATAGCTTGAAATTTTACTTATACAACTAGGGATTATTTTCAAAAGATTTTTTCATTTTGGTCAGTGATTGGAAAGTTATGTAAAGAAATCAGAAATCTTTGATTTAAATTTTGTCCATTTTGAAAAGGTATAAGGATGTTGAAATATCTTTATCTAAATATATAAGATTTTGCTCTCACTGCATATGTACCATACATACTGTTGAATGCTCCCCTGAAGTTCACTCTCTCTCAAGTTGCTGTAGAACTGGAATTTATTCATTACGAGCAAACTCAATCAGAAGTTTAATTTTTCATTATCATCAGAATCATCCTCATTATTTTTACTTCAAAAATGTCTTTTTATGCAAAGTTTTCATTTGGCAACTAATAATGTTGTCAAAAAACAGACATTTGGCCTGGTGTGTTATCACTGGACTGTTCACGCACCATTAAGTGCACATAAAAATATCCTTATAGCAGACATGTTGCAAATCAAAACAATCAGATTTAATTTGGAGTTCTGGAAATATTCCATGATCATGCTAGCTCTCATTCATAACAATCCAAAATGGCTGACAAATTCATCATCTTCTCATCTGCTTTCTTCAAATTCTATTCTTTCATGATGGCTACCTTCCCTTATTTAATGTTAATATTTTTTCATGTCTTTTTCTATTGTTGAATCCTTCCCTAAAAGCTCATTAAACTCCATTGTTCTTAGTTCAGTTATTTCAGGCATTATTTTTTTAGCCATTTTTCTTCCAGATACTGAAAAGAACATTAATGCAAATATTTCACCTTCATGAGAAATATGGGTTTTATGATAATGTGTGAATGTCTTAACTAAAAATTATTACTATTAAGAATACCACTCCTTTTGTACGTGATTAATTTATTTCATGCATACAAAAATACAGTGATGGTTCAAGTTTACCTTGATTTGTGCGATCAGTTTGTTCTGAAGTTTTCCGTACTGTTCGAAACAACGCTGTTCAATCTGTTATAATTTGAGGTTTTTTTGTTCTGGTTTACACATTGAAATCTTCGCTAATAAAAACTACACCATTCAAGGTATCCCTGTATTTACAACTATGCACAAACATACATACATGTATATTTACTGAGCCTCCAAAATCCATTGAGGATGTGACTTACTATATAGTTGTATACTAGTCTAACTAAAGAACTACTAACTGATAGAATGGTTGGTGTATGACTAGAAGGTATTTTATTTATTTATTCATTTATTTATTTATCTGTCAGATAAAAAAATATCCCTATGAACGTCTCTGTAAGCAATTTACGAATAGAAATATGTATTCAACATTGAAATATACAAGTTATAAAAATGTATGAAACCAAACAAAAATAAACTAAGCTTAACAGTACAGAGAAAAAATTTACCAGGCACGTTTTATTAATCTATTTTTCATTAATTCCTCTATGTATTCCAGCTGAAAACTCCCTAAATTGTCATATCAATTTTATTTTCTGTCCCAGATGATCTATTTTCGTCCCATTATTCTTAAAATTCTTTAAAAAAAAAAGAAAGATTTTTAGTTACTATTATACGGCTAGATAAAAGAAATAGAATGAAAAAGGTAGCTCTCAATTTCAGCTTTGTAAAAAGAGGAAATCATGAATCATAAATTTATGATTAAAAAAACAGAGAAAAAAATATGGACATAAACTGAGAGACCATTTTGTCATAAACTTTCATTGTAAATTGAACCCTCTTGCAAAAACCTATTTTGGGGTGAATTTTTAAAAAAAACTTTAACAACATATTCTCTATTCATTTGGTGTGGGGTTGCAAAACTTTGAGATTTTACTACGAATGGTCAGGGCTGGCAAAGTCTAGATAGATAAATACATACATACGTAGATATATGTATGAATGTCAGAACACATGAATAACCCGAACCTAGCAACAGTGATTAAACTGGTCTATTGTGAATAGCAGTGATTAAAACATGGTCTGCCCAGAAAGTATCCAACCTTTTTGAATATCTTGGGAACAGTTCGCTCAGTCTTGATGTAATTTGAAAACCAATCAGAGGGTACCTTAGTGCATATGCAGGAATGGACATTCTGCCGTGCCTCCAACTCAGCCACCATTGAGACATCATCGAGTGATCTTGCCTACTGTATCACTCTCACGTTCGCAATAACCGATCCTGTATACTTCAGAACATTACATTATTCTAGTCTGTCAGCCCTCCAAGCAGTTCGGATTTGGCTCTCTCTCTCTAATGCTGTGTTGCCAACTCAAGAAATATTTTCACACTAGTTTGACTGCCATGAAGCACTGAGCGTTTAGAAAGTAGCCAAAAATGGCCAAGAAACACCGGAAAGTTGGTCAAAATGTTTGAGCATACCTATGCTAATTGAGCGCTTTTTTGCACTGCCAAGATTGCTCTGATGATTGCCTTTTCCCCAAAGAGATTTCAGGTCATACAACATGATGAGGCAGCCAATAGCAAGCCAGAAAAAGTGCTTTGTAGACTAATTTGAAAAATGGAAAGATCATCTGGATATATGTATGTTAGGTCCCAACGGGAGAACTTCGAAGTGGACTAAGGCATCATTGTCCTGGAGAGACTATTTTTTCGTTGTTATAAAATGGCTAGATACTTTACAGTCCATGGTGTGTGTGTTTCTATCAGTATCAACTAAAACTGTCGACACAAGGTTTTTACAGTTTTCAAGTTGGTCTGGCTGGGTAGCTGACTCTGTATGAATGTATCATGTGTACAGGGTGCCTTAATGGAGTTAAAGGACTGAATTTTTAATATATTAACTCTTTATTGTATCTAAAAAAAACAAATTTTTGTTTCTTCAAAATCCTACCCCACCGTCTTGGGACAGGTTTTTTAGTTAGGATTCAATTTGCTATGTTTAGTTACTTCTAAATTGGTCAGTAGTTTGCACCCACTTGTTTTCTTTTAAAATTCAGACTTTTTAGTGATGATGACAGAGGTAACTCATTCATTGATCACCCCTTTTCCCGATTTTTAAAAATTTTATTTATCACCCCCAACACAGCATGCTGCTAGAAGATATCGGTCATATGACGGTTTCTATTGCCTAATCTCTTTTTTGTACATTTTCTTTTGAAAAAGAATTAAACGTGCCAGTCTCGGGAATATAATTACATTTCCGTAGACATTGCTCTCATTATAAGGCATCCTTTATTGAATTTCTTTGTTCATGATACATAAACACACAATAACCAAGCCAGCAGAATAAAGTATATATACTATGTACTAATTTTGAATGAGAAAGAGAACATATTTACATATCTCAATGTATATACACATCTATATAATTAGATATGTATGCAAATGTGTACATACAATAACCAAGCAAGCAGAATAAAATATATATACTATGTACTAATTTCGAATAAGAAAGAGAACATATGTACACATCTCAACATACCTACATACATTTATATATATATATATATATATATGTAATTAGATATGCATGCAAATGAGTACACATATATGCATATGCATAAATACTTAATAAATAGATATGAATATATTTTTAAAGAGATTCACACTATTACATACTCAAATATATGTCTGTGTATGCATATGCAAATCTGCATGTGTATGTATTTATCTACATATGTGTATATGTATAAATATACTTACATGTTAGAATATATATGTATATATACGCTCATAAATAAATGTAATATGTCTATAGACTTATACATCTATATATTAGAGCCCATATTTGTATATATATATATGAATATAAGTGCATATTTATACATCTATGTGAACACAACAAAGAAATCTATAAATGTATATACGTCTTAATTTAATTCTGCTTGTATGTCCATACGTATGAATACAATATAAACAAACAGATCTGATTAGCGGCAGTGTGTCTTGTTCGGAATGATCAATTAAGAAATTTTAAAAAGGGGTGATCAATGAATAAATTATTTTTCTTGACTTCATTGAGCAATGGCTCACAACGAATGAGAAACTGAGGCCGGCAGAATAGAAGATGGAAAAAAGAACAAGACGAGCTTAGAAAGTACGAGTTTGTGAACGCTCATGAAAGAAAGGTCTGGCAAATACTGGGGGAATATCTACATCCAGCGACTGATGATAGAAGACCAATGATGACGATGATTACTAAGAAGTCCAACTTTTCAAAATACAAGAATGCATGCTGTTGAACACAAACCAAGGAACTGATTTGGCATAAATTTTCATTGTAAATTGAACACCCAATAAAAAAAGAATTTGGGAGAGGGTATTATGGAAAAAAAAAAAAAAAGATTTCCCTTACTCATTGAAAGTGTCTGTGTGTGCGAAATGTCAAGTTTCTCAAATGAACAGTTGTGGTTGAATGAAGTCTGAATAGACAGTCACATATAAGTGTCAGAACACATGAATTACCCTATTGCAGCAACAGTGTTTGAACCAGTCTATTGTAGGTTATCCTCATCATTATATGCCATTTGACATGGACCCTCCCCAAGATATGCAAGACTGCTCTATCATGGGCATCAGAGAGTCAGTACTTTCTGAATCTATCTTGCCCGTCTCGCTATCTCACTCTCTGTCGGCCACAGCCTCGCTCCTGATCTCTGGGGATCCACGTTGCGAGACATGTTGTCTTGAAATATGTCACGCTCATTGCCATTTGAGTTTTTAAGCAGTTTCTCTGATGTCTCGGATATTGCAAAGACCACATCTGATAGTCATAGATGAGGAGAAGAGAATTTAGAAGATGGTAGATGTGGCTTTGTCTGCAGACCACAGGACGAAGATCAAAGTGAGAGTAAAAATTGCTGTACCCATAATATATGGAGCACTTGGTACCATTCAAAAAACTCTAGATTCAAGGTTGGATGATTTAGAAAGTGAAGGAGATTGTCTAGAACAGGGTTTCTCAACTTTTTTGCACTTATAGAATCCCTGAGACTGAACAAAAAAAGTTTTTGAAACTATAAGTTATATATATACATATACATGTATTTGTAATTATAAATTGTGTTATATTATATTGAAACTATTATTTGAAATGATCTCCCATTTTTACACAGTTATTATATCATTTGGTCTAGACAACATAAATTGAATAAACAATTAAAGGGGCTGCTGCAGGAATCAAACTTGCGATGGTTAGAGTACCCGCTTCAACATAGCTTTGCTCTCATCGTTGAGCTAAACAGTTGCTGATAATGCAGAGACCCAAATAAGCTCTTTCATACCAAATTCACATCTCGTCTATTCCTCATACTACACCTGCTCTATTCATTTCTTTCAACACGACAGATTTGTATTGAGAAAAAGATGTACGATCTGACAGAATGATTATAAATTGTGTTGTATCATATTGGAATTCTTATTAAAAACGGTCTCCCATCATTACACGATTAATATATCACTTGGCCTAGGTATTGCAAATTGAATTTTAAAAAATGAAGAAAATCTGGCTGCAGCAGAAATATGTACATATATATATATACATATATATATATATATATATATATATATATATATATATATATATATATATATATGCTGTTACTATCACATGTATGTGTACTGCTTCTATGCTGCTATTATTGCATCCTGCCACAAACCAATACAGGCTTCACCAGAGACAGAACAAAGTCCCACGCATCATGATGACCTTGAAGGAATCCTCTTCCTTGATTCCAATTTTTGCTTCCAAAGCAAAGCATCTGATGGTAATTGTATGGAAACCTTTTAACCACCATAAGGTACACACATGGGAACATCTCCCGAAACATGTTTAGTCCACCAATTAATTCATTTATAGGTAGACTAATTTATAAACTGAGTCTCCATCCCCTCTTACTCCTGAGAGTGTCACTTCTTAGTGTTCATATATATATATATATATATATATATATATATATATGTTATAGATTTGAACATTTGCTACAGTAACACATTCATGTTTCTGCCCTGTTTGTGCTTCTTCGGACAATTAAGTTTACTTTAGATCTCTATTTATGATGGTTTTCTGAGGGATTATTTATATTCATTAAGTTAGTCCTAAGTCTACGTTAAGCATGACTTTTTTGCTATTGAAAAACCAACCACTGGAGTCTGATCAAACATTTTGATCCTCAGCATAAATACCACATATCAGCGACCGGTTTATTTCTCGAAATCTGCCATAAAACCAAAATACAACGATTCGCAACCCAAGGGCTCTGGGGGAACCCAACTTGAGAAACCCTGATCTAGATAAGCAAATCGTTGTGGTTTATGAGCACATATGGATAGGTGTAGTATATTTGAAGAGATGTGAACATGAGATATATTGATGACAGGTCTGGTTTGTCACCCAATAGAAACCCGTCATGCAATAGGTGAACTACTCACAATTCTTAGAGTGGGAGGGGACTTCCTGTCGGGGATGCAAGGGGGTTGATTTAGAATTACGCCCCTCTCACCTTCAGCTGCGCTTGTTTATTCAGGAATTAATTGTTTTTGCTTCTCAACTATCTCGATTGCATCTGAAAAAAGGTGTTTGTACATAACTAACTGAGCAAAACATATCTTTCTATTTTGCTACTGAAAAGAGAAAAAAAAAGGCGAAAGAAACCCCAAAAATGAGGAACATCCTGCCAATCTATCATCAGTCACTTGCCACACCAGTTTTTTCCCCCTAACAGCTCAGCCATATACTCATATATATTATATTATGGGTATACGTATGTATCAATGATGTTAACGTATATGTAATAACAGGTCTGGTTGGTCACTTAACAGAAACCATCACTTAACCAATGTCTTTAGGCAACATGTCGGGCTATGATCTTCAGGGAACTCCTAATTAAAAAAAAAAACTAACAGGTGGACAAAACTGAGGGATCAATTTAAGACAAACCTAGATTGTGAATTGAACCCATTACCATCTAAACCTATCTAAAGGGGTTATATTGAAAATATATGAAAAAAACATTTTTTTTCTGGACACATATTGGAGCTGGTATTTTTTTCTAATCATATTAAAGATTATAAGTTGAAATTTTAAGCCTTTTAGCTCCATTGGTGCAGCCTGTATGTCTGAAACATACTTACATCCATAGCCAGTTAAACTAGCTTGAAAACTGAAGAAACTTATTTAGATAGTTATGGTTGATAATTTCTAATACTCAACAGTGTAGTACTGTAGGAAAGGCTCCTGTTAACTTTCTGGTAGAGTTGAAACAGTGTTCATTCACAATCTGTATACTACTAAAATCCTTTATCTGAAAATTTTATATATATATATATATATATATATATATATATATATATATATATATTCAAATACTTATCCCATATATGTCCAAATACTTATCCCATATAGTCTGGAAACGTCTTTAAAATTGGTTGATCATCATCATCAGTCTTTAATTGTCTGTCATCGAACATGAAACTTCTCAAGGATTTGCCACATCTCTCTATCGTGGGCACCGCGGAGCCAATATTTTCTGAATCTATCCAGTTCATCTCCCCATCTCATATTTTGCCAATCTTGGTTCTGCATTTGATCTCTGGGGATCCATAATTTGTGTCGTGATGTCCATCGATTGTCTGTCATTCTGGCCACATGGCCTGCCCATTGCCATTTAAGTTTTCTAATAGATTCTATAATGTCTTGGACTCCTGTTCCCTTCTGATATACTGTGCTGTCTTGTGAGGTGGAGCATGATTCTCTCATGTGCACATTGCTTGGTTCTCAGTCTGAGGGCCAGTCTCTTGGTAAGGGGCCATGTTTCAGCTCCATAGGTGACTTTCAGGAGAATGCATTGGTTATATACTCTTCTTTTCAAGACTCAAGGTTTTTTCTTGTTCTTGAAGGTTGAGCTTGTTCTACCAAAGGCTTGCCACCCTAGAATGATTCTTTGCTTGATTCTTTTTTCTTCCGTTTAATGGAGATTCATTGTCCAAGGTAGATGTTGTGGTTTACTCTGTTCAGCTTAACCTTTTCAATTTTGATCATAGTGTGTTTATTTCCTACATTTGAAGAAATTTTTCTCAGTTATGGTGGGGATGGGGTCTCAACCGGATTCCCAAGAGCAGGCAGCCCTGCATTCCCACACTCCTTTATTTAGCACTGCACCATTTATATTACTATGCATCAGTAAGCATCTATAAATGATGTATACATATGAATATATGTATTTATGTACTAATGATTTTATGTATATATATATATATATTTATATATATATATATATATATATTTACATTTATATATATATATATATTTACATTTATATATATATATATATATATATTTACATTTATATATATATATATATATGTGTGTGTATTAATATTTATCAGCGTGCATGTATTAATAACTCATTTATTTATGATTTGATTGTTTTTGCTACCTCTGATCGCAACGGAAGTGTGTCTGCACATAACTAACTGGGCAAGAAGCCTATTTCCATTCAACAACTGCAAAATGAAAAATGAAGAAGAAAAAGAAAAGAACAAAACAACAAAACAAGACGAGGAAAACAAAAACAGAACAAAGCAAAAAATAAACAAAGAACCTCCTGCCAATACCTCCCCACCTCCAGTCCTTTTTTTCCTTCTTATAACTCAGCCTTGCCTAGTGATAACCATTTTACCGTAGCACATACTTATTCATTATCTTACAGCATTCGCTTCACTCCCGATCGGCTCATTACTGAAATGCAGAATGTAATCGTTTTTTTTTTTTCTTCCTGTGGTGCAAAAACGTGAGAATCCAATTTGCATTTCGTATCTTCCCTAGATTTTACGTTTTCTTTCTCGATTTATCTCTCTTTTCAACAAATGTTGTTCACCCATTTCTGGAACTACTTTGCAAGTAGTTTTGTGGAGAACATTTATTTCACTCTCCTATATAGAGTCATGTCAGGGAAGACAACTACATTATCAAGGTTCCGTTTGAAAGTCATGTTTTGCTATTATCATTATCATTATCATTATCATCATTAACCTTCTACTGTCCGCCATTGGACATTGATTTTCACAAGATTTGCCAGACCTCTCTATCATGAGCATCGCAGAGCACACACTTTTATTTTATCATTACTTTGACTCGGGCTGTCGTTCTGATAAAGAGTGAGCCTCCAGTGAGAATTGGAGAGCACTGTCTCTTAGTTGTAAGGAATGGGTTTCATCATCATAATCATCAGCCTTTCAGCGTTTATTATTGGACATAAATACTCTCAAAGATTTGCCAGATATCTCTCTCATGGGTGTCGCAAAGCCAATACTTTCTGAACTTGGCTAGTTCAACTCGCCATCTCATTTTTTGCCAGCTACAGTTTTAGATATGATCTCAAGGGATCCATGCTGTGAGTCCTGATGTAATGTCCAGTAGTTATTCTTGCAACATGACCAGCCCGTTGCCTTTTGAGTTTTCCAATAGATCCTGTGATATCTCTGACTCCAATCTTTTCTCTGATAGATTGCACTCTCTTGTGATCCATCCATGTGATTTTGAGCATGATTTTAATCACGCCATACTGCATGGTCTACAATTTGTCTCTTTGCTTGGGGTCTAAGAAACTTGTTTATGTTTATCATTGAACAACCATAGCCATCAAAGATGGCGAAGGATTCTATCTTTTTTTTTTATAAGTCCATATGTTTATTCCTGTGTTAGTTTCTGTCTCCCAGCACTCTTGGCTATTCCGTTTTGTGTACAGACTCAAAAATTGACATCAGTACTCCACTTCTTTTCCAAAATGTTTTTTTTTTAATTTTTGGAGAAAAAAGCTTTATTGTCTTTTAAGGGATCTTATTCTGACAAATTCACTTATAACATATCGATCCTCCGTTTTTTTTTTTTTAACTCTATCTTAGATATTTTCCAGAGGAAAATACCATTGATGTCATAATGGTATTCATTTTGACCAAATCTATTCTTTGATAGAATTTTCTTTGCACGACTTCAAAATCTAATGCTATGGTCTTTCAATTATTGTCAGTGAATGTGAGGTATTTTTCTCATTATACTTATTCATTATTGTTTAACTGATGCATAGTTTTGATTATAGAATGATTAATTATAACATTATGAGCTGATATATATCTCTATGTGTGTACAACACGACAGCAGTTAGGGAACTAATCTTGAATGGAAAGAATGTGAAACAGCAGTTCGGTGGCAAAAATCATCAAGTTGAAAAGCTGATCACTTAATCTGCTGCTAGCAAATCTGCTCGAAAATGCTAATTAATAGTGTCAAATATTATTTTCATTATAGTCGAAACGAATGCATGGTCCCCTGCTTCACTGATGGTTATCATGTACAATGACGGGCTTGATTGATGGCTGCTGTTATACCATGTGTGACAGACACAATAGGATGAGATAAGGAAGGAAGGAAGGAAAGAAAGGTAGTTGAGGAGAGGGGGAATGGAAGGGGAAGAAAAGGAAGTTTGGTCGTTCGATAAGTAGGGACAAGAGCTCATAGTTACCACTGTCATCAAAACTGTCAATTCAGGGTTCTTCAGTTTCCAATTGGGTCTGGCTGACTGGCTGTGTATGGATGTACCAATGAACTTATAATCTTTACTCATTGAGTCTTCACACCAGTGAAATATAGTGGATCTGACTGAAGATCAAGTGACAGCAAGTTTCTTGAATATTCCAGAAATGATTTTTGTGATACTGCCATCTGAATTGTTTTGATTCTTTGTCCTCTTCAGTTGTTGTTATCAAATTACTGTAGCCCCACAAATGGCCAACCATCCAGCCAAGTGGGTTAATGATTCTCCTCTCTCTGTGAGAGTCCATGTGTCTGTTTGTGTCTCCCTGCACTCCTGGCCACATTTTGGGGGTTTCAACTCAGAAGATTTACCTGTGTACCACCATCTAAAAACATTTCTTTCAATTTTTTGAGAAAAGCTTGTTTGGTCTCTGTGGTCATATTGGGACCTTTTAGATAATTCTAGATATAAGATCTATTTTTAAAGATGATTTTAGATAAAAGATCTATTTTTTTCAGATAATTTCAGATTGAAGATCTATTTTTAAGGATGATTTAAGATGAATGATCTATCTTTCTAGATAATTTTAGATAGAAGATCTATTTTTTAGTTTATTTCTGATGAAAGATCTATTTTTCAAAGATAATTTTAGATAAAAGATCTATTTTTCTAGATAATAACAGATAAAAGATCCATTTTTAAAGATAAGTTCATATATATATATATATATATATATATATATATATATATATATTATAAATAACTTCAGATAATGTGGAACAATTTTAGCGGAAAAATCTATTTTTTTATAGATCATTTTTAGATATGATTAGTTCTGATACACGTGCAGGCTACGGTGATTCATTTACTCAAGGTACGGCTATTACCATTATTTCTTCTTATTCCTTTTTCTACCCTCTGTTCTTTTTATAATTTTGATTTTATTATTATCTTGAATTTTATAACACATATTGATCATATTTCTTGTGATCAATTTTGCTCGTAACGGGAGAGTCCTGAAACCTAAGTTTGAAAAAAACAAGAAAAATACAATATAACCAAACATTCTCACTTAAATTATCAACTACACAAGAAAAGGAAAGAGAAACAAATAAAAAAATGGTATAAAATCAATATGATTATTAAATTATTCCCATTAAATATTTTTCTGTTTTTATTGTTTGTTGTTTTTTTTCTCAAGAAAATATTTCTGATTTTTTTTTCCCCTTCGATAATTTTGTTAAAAATTGCTGTTGCTATGTTGAAATTTTCAGTTAAGCTTCTTCTAGGCATTGCAAATTTCAGTAACTTTATCTTTGCAAAAATAATTGATTACATTTAAGAAATGGTGTCAGATTCTAAAAGTGGTATGCCGTGAAAACTGAAAACAGATTCAGTACCTCAAAAAAGCAAGTAACTAGAATTGACTTCCAACATGGGGTTCTTAGATTCTCTATACAATTATTGGCTATAAAAATATAAGTATATCATAAACTTGCCTTGCCATAGGGCGTAGATTAGCAAGGTAATCTTCAAGTCATTACCATTATAGTGGGTGTGCTCCTTATGTGATGCCTCTAGCCAGATCAAGATGAATTCAGTAAACATCATTAGGTTTTGTTGCTATAGAGAACTAGTTAGTCTGCTAATCTAAACTATTACCATTGTAATGATTCGATCTTCGCGTGGTGCCTTGTGCCAAAGATAGCTACGTAATCTAACCGAGACACAGACCAGCAGACTGAGAAGCATGCAATGTGCACATGAGAGAATCATGCTCAACCTCACATGGAGGGATCACAAGACAGTGCAATGTATAAGAGGAAAAATAGGAGTCTGAGACATCATAGAATGTACTCAAAAACTCAAATAGCAATGGGCTGGTCATGTTGCAAGAATGGTAGATGTGGGACATCATGATCCACAACATGGATCCCCAGAGATCATAAGTTCAACTGGGGCCGGCAGAATACAAGATAGAGAGATGAACCAGACAAATACAGGAAGTATTTGCTCTGCAACCTCCATGATAGAGAGATGTGGCGAGTCCTTGGGAAGGTCTATGTCCAACAACGGACGATGAAAGACTGATGATGATGTTGATGATCATTTATGAAAACAATGTCAAAACTGTCACAAAAACTAGTAACAAAGGTTTCTTCAGTTTTCAAATTGGTCAGGCTGGCTGTCTGTTTATGAATCATGTGTACTGGCTGTGCTAAGAGAGCTTGAGGGCAGAAAGAACATTTACTCCTTATTACGTGTAGAAAAAAGTTTGTTTTTTTTATTTTTAAATTCACCCCCTTTATAGGTTTTTTTATGGCGGAGAAGTAATTTATTCATTGATCACCCTTTTTTTTCTAATGCATTGATTGATCATCCCCAACATGGTTTACTGCTGAAAGATGTTGGTCATGTGACGGTTTCTATTGAGTGACTAGACAGACCTGTTCATTATAAGAATCTCTTCAAAATCCTCTGCACTCATGTGACTGTTTGAACCTCAATCCCACCGAGTTTTTGCATGAAAACTTCTTCCCCAATAAAGCAGTCTAAAGGGAGAATTGCGTAATTCCATTGTCTATGGTATTATCACATAGATCATATGAGAGCTGTTTTGGAGAGGTGGGCCAAGGCCTGGATTTGCCCAGTATTTTACACGGATTAGCTTGGGGTACACTAATTTGTCAAAAATTAAACATTGCTTTGGCCAAATTTTGGGAATGAAGTAGTTTCCCTGCTGCTTCCAGGTTTGAATGATTATATTCACATCTATGAATACGTGAATTTGTCTAACATGGATCTCCTCCCTATCTTCACATAGTTTTGGCACTGAAACATCCTCCTCTTCAAACCAGCCTGGGAAGAGAATGTCTTCTGGTAAACATTGATAATTTCAGTAACTTTATCTTCACAAAAAATGATTGATTAGATCCAAGCATTGGTGTCAGATTCTGGGAGGTGCTATTAGCCTAGTGGTTAATAGTATGTACAACGGAATCAGAGAACTTAGTTCAGTATGTGATTACTTCATATGGCATGAATCCAATCGCCACCCCCAACTATGAGTAAATATTGAGGTAGACTGGACTTTCTAACCTTGGTCTTCCTCAAGCAATGGGTTGACTAGTAGCTCTATCCTTGGTTGGCTATCAGTGTAAATGATGGACAACTCTGATCACAAACCAGGAGTTGAGCCCCACAGGCAAACTAGTTCCTCCTCTTCCAATGTTGTCAGGTCAAAGGTTTCTCCTTATTGCTGGTGCCATGTAACCAAATACAGACTGTAGCATGTCACTTGGGGAGAAGATGGGTGCTGCTTGGTAACTCTCATTGTCATGAAGGGGGCAAACTCTGAAAGGAACCTCGTTGATCTACTAGGTCATGGATTCAACAGGACCAGAAGTGGTACACCATGAAAACTGAAAACGGATGCTTATTTAGAAAACTGTCAATCAAAACTGTCTCCATAAGATTCTTCAGTTTTTAAGCTGGTCTTGCTAGTTATATATCTATCACACATATAGGTCATAACAATTGAACTGGAAGGCTGTAAATTTGCACAATATCTTTTTGCAAGTCAAGGAAAAACGGTCCCTAAGTTAATGTTAACCAGCATTCAGGCACTTTTTTTTAGAATTCAGGCTTTTTCTTCATGATCTCTGCCTAACAAGTGTCAGAGATGTAACTCATCCTGTTCTTCAATTTTTCAATTGATCATCCCCAACCTAGTATGCTGCCAAAAGACATTGATCAAGAGACGGTTTTCATTGAGAGACCAACCAGACCTGTCTTTATTTCTTTTAAACTGGTCTGGAAATTTGCCATCCTTGTCTGGGCCAAAGTTGATGTTGGGGGGTCCGGGGAGAGGTTACAATAATATAACAGTCAGATGGATTTCTGAGGGCCCGCTTCCAACTTCTTACTCCCCACACTGCCACACAGACTTCTGTCTTCTAGTAGATGAAAGGGAGTTAGTCTGGATATCACTCCCCAACCTCTATCTAACACCTCCACCCTGCTACCACCAGTGTTGCCAATTTAGCACTTTTCGCGCAAAATTCGACTAGTTTCTTGTTTTGGCTGTGCAATATAGTGTTGAATTCGCAGGAATGTTCTTTAGCATTCTAGCCACTTTTTGGCTTTTTCATCAGCATTTTTAGCATTTTGGGGGGTACATTTTGGCAACATTCGGACTCTTTTTTTGAATTCAAAACAAATTTAGCACTTTTTAGCTGTTAAACTAGCACAAAAATATTTTTTTCAACCCTGGCTAAAGTCTATGCTGATTCCAAAACAAAAACATTCTTTCTCAAATCCCTGCACACTTTTGAAGGAATCTAAAATCTTGGTAATAAGCAGGTTGAATAATTCTGCTTGTCCTCATTTTTTTTTACTTTTGATGTTCATACCCCACATGTAACTTGCCCCGCCCTTCCAGTAATTCGCTCAGTCCCCCCTCCACCTGCTTACCGATTTCTGAAGATTTCAACAAGCTACCATCCAAGAAAAGAGATTTCTCCTTTGTTCTGAAAATTTTGGCAGAAAAGTTCTGTAGATGATTTTTCTTCTCTTTGTAATTTTTTTTATTATGGTGGGGGTATGAAAAAGAAGAAAAGAAAAATGCAGTATGAAAAAGATATTAAAGAGATTTTCTAATTCGATATGATACTGTCAACCAAATCTGTCATCATAGGTTTCTTCAGTTTTTACATTGATCACCCTGGCTATGTATCATGCGTAGAGGTTACATCAATGGAGCCAAAAGACTGAAAGTTTTAACATGTATACCTTATTATGTCAAAAAGAAAACAAACACTTCTTTGGTTTTCTCATAATTCACTCCCTATATCGTGTTTTAGTGGGCGGCTCCGATTCGCTATACAAGTTCATGGTAAATCGGACAACTACTTTTATTCCACCTGTTTATTCTTTTTTTTTAGAAATTCAGACTTTTTTTAGCAATCGCTGGCCAGCTTATTCATTGATCAACTCCGCTTCCGATTTTCTAATTGATCATCCCCAACACTGCTTGTTGCTAAAAGACATGGATCATAAGATGACTTCTGCCTACCAAGGGAAGTTTGGGTTTTTTTTTAACGAAAAATGAATAAAGTGTACAAAGATTTTGAAGATGTTTTCCTTTTATTCTCTTTCTTCCCTTTTTAAAAAAAATTCCTTTTCTTTCTTTTTATTCCTCTGGTTTTGGATTTGTGTGATGAGCCGTTTCTTTGTTCTTGGAATCGAAGACTTTGGCTCTGGAACTCATCTTTCAAGTTGGTTTTCTTATTTATTTCTTGTCTTTTTACCATTTTTTGGTTTGAGTTGTTTTATTCAAATAAAGAACAAAAACAAATATCTTGCAATTTCGAGTAATTCATGAATTATTTTGCAATTTTTGTCAGTCTTCGATTCTTTTGATGCTGAGCCATCTTGGGGCAGGGGGCAACAAGTCTCCAGCGAGAGATTTTTATTAAAAACCGTCAACCAAAACTATGAACAAAGCTTTCTTCAGTTTTCAAGTTGGTCTGGCTGGCTGGCTATATAAGAATGCATCATGCATACAGATCGCTGCAATGGAGCTAGAGGACTGGAAATTCGAGCATTTACTACTCATTATAGAATTCATTGGAAAACCCAAGAGGCAATGGGCTGGCCATGTCACAAGAATTGCAGTCAACTGATGAACATCATGACTCAAAACATGGATCCCCGGAGATCACATTCACAACTGAGGCCGGTAGAGTATTAGATGCAGAGATGAGCTAGACAAAGTCAGAAAGTAATGTCTGAGGGGAAGGCATGAATCCATCTCCTACTCCTTTAGCAATGGTTAAATAGCAGGGATTGGCAATCAGCCTAGGAGATGGTCAACTCCAACTCTGAAGTTGGCAACTGACAGGGTAAGAAATACATCTCCGCAACGTAAGGTTAATGGCACTCTAGTGAAGCTTTGATGGGCCTAGCAAGCCAGAATTGGATTATCATAAATCACTCAAGTAAGATAAAGGAGTAATGGAAAAAAGACAGGTGGAATAATGCAACTACCATTCCACCCCACAAAACATCTCAAGACTGAGAGAAGGTTAAACAACAACTCATTATATGCAAAGGGTAACGCAGCCAAAATCCAATCAAGATGATTTATTGCCTCAAAATCCCACGTAAATTGTTATGGAAATACTATAAAGATTGAAGGTTGATTGAAATCTTCATTCCGCTCAAAAGATAAATTGTCCTGCTAATATGTGCTTTAGAACAGTGGTTGGACTGGTGCCATACTGAGATTGTTCGTACCACGAATCTTGGTTGCTTAGAATAGTGAATTTTACCGAAGATAGAAAAAAAGATTTCAAGCCCAAATTGAGTGTAACAACTTTTTTTCTCAGAGAATCTAATCTCTTATTTTCATTCTTGATGTAGTATTGACGTTTTGGCCAATTAATTTTCGTGCCCCCCCACCAAGGTGTAAATTTTAATATCCGTACGGAAAGTGAGTCTCTCTTATCAGTCTTATCTCCCGATGGTTCAGAGCATAAAATTCAAATGTATATGCAACTGTTGTAGATATTCTATTGCAGCAACATTTGTGATACAGCTTGTTCCATAATTTCAACATACAAATTTATAGACAAGGTAAAGCTCCCTTAACTGTTTAATTCATACAGAGAAAATGAAAATGACTTCTGATAAAAATTATCTCCCTCTGACCATTTGGTGAATTTTTTCTGAGTTTTTTAAAATTTGATTCCAAGGAGAGTTCCCTCTATTTTTACACTATTCATTGAAGAGTTCCACAGCTAATTACTAACAGTATAAAGCAGTTTATAGATTCTTTCATTTTGATGACCAGATGAATTACCGCAGGAAGTTGGGAGAGCACAGCTGCTGAAACTTAATAAAAACAGACAAGATTGGGATATT
Source organism: Thysanoteuthis rhombus (assembly GCA_963457665.1). NCBI lineage: Eukaryota > Metazoa > Mollusca > Cephalopoda > Oegopsida > Thysanoteuthidae > Thysanoteuthis > Thysanoteuthis major. The sequence continues at coordinate 32,051,250 of OY735236.1, read as the reverse complement.
CATCAATTTAGCGACCAGTGCCTATGAAGAACCAAAGTGAACAAATTACAGTTGTAATTCTTCATATGGGAATCTCAAGAGCTGGCCATCACTCAAAGGATATTTTCTATTAGTATGGAAAATAGAACAATATATTTTTATACATTTTTAATATAATTTATATCATATAAATTATATAAAAACTGATATTTCAATAGAAATAATGAATTATGTCGTAATTGGGCAGTGGTGGACACAATGTAATGGCTACCTTGTGAAGTGCCCCCACCCCAGAACATGTTTAGGAGGAAAATTTTCAAAAAACAGAAAAGAAATTCCTTATTCACTGAGGAGAGCATGTGGGTAAAATTTCAAGTTTTTACAATGAGCAGTTAGGGCTGGGCAAAGTCTGCATAAATAGATAGATATAGGTGTCAGAACACTTCAATATCCTAAACCCAGCCTCAGTGTTTAAACCGGTCTGTGTTGGAAAGGGGTGATTAAATGAGTGATAATTAAATGGAAGTTATTCAGGTTTACTTATGTTTTTTAATTTATTGTATTCAAAATAATTTATAAGATTGAAATTATTAATTGAGAAATGCATAATTTTATACTAGAACATATATCGAAAGCTGTTGAATTTTAATTTCTTCACATCAGTTTCATTTTCCGTTGCCATTTGGTTTGAATATAAAGGATATTTCTCACTTTCCTTATGGATTACACACCGGCAGAAGGCTGCAGAATGAGTTCATGGAAACATTATGGTAACACAATTAGGAACACGGGGAAGTAGTTTAATTATCTTAACAAAGCCTGGAAGGGAATTTTTATTCTTTTGCATACATAAACTTTTTCTTTGAATAACTTGGCAGACATGGGAAATATAGTTCAATGGCAGGTTCTCAATTGATTCTCCATGGCTTTTTTTCTTGATGTTGCTATGGGTTCACCACTTATATTGCCATCTGGGTAATGCATGAAGATAGTCGAGCCTTAGTTTTTAATCTACCTGGTAGCAATTTTATTCATATCAGGAACCATCAACCAGAACTGTCAGCGTAGCTTCTTCAGTTTTTAAGTTAGTCTGGCTGGCTGTTATGGATTTACCACTTAGACAAGCATCTGGGCAATACATACACTCTACTGTGAATCTAGTTGAGCGTTAGTTTATGATCCACTTGGTAACATGAGCATCTACTGGGGAGGTGGGTGGGGGTGTCAGGGCATCTGGATCAGGGCTTTTCACCGAGAGTGAGAATTTTATGAGTTAGTAATTCAATAAATGTTTTGGTGTAGCACAATTGTTTTATGGAAGCCTAACAGCATTTCTACTTAGGAAGACTGTTTAACTGTGGTAACAGGGTTGCCACTAAGTAATATTCTGAATACACTTTTATTGCCATGGTCACCAATACCTTATTTACTTACCTTCCCACAAGGGCAAGATGTGACACAAGGCTGTTTTTAAGGTGGATATGAAGGGAGCCTCCCCCATTGCTCCAGTCCCCGCAACCGAAGTCACTAAAGCGTCGGAACAATCCCAACCCATCATTCTTGATACAATGGGATAGCACCGTTCCGAGGCAAACTGTTTCCTGTGACTGGGCCCAGTAATAATATGAGGACCTAGGATGTGTCCGTAGGCCTCAATGTGCTTAGCAATGCCAAGTCTCAGTTGTCCTCATTGGCTACGACATTGTACCTGTGCACACAGGCTGAACAAACCCATCAAACCAGTCTCGCGCCCATAGGATGTCTGGGAGCAGTACCTACACCTTGAGCAATGCTATGGTGTTGATACTACACTGATCAGAGCCAATAGGCCGAAAAAAGGCTTTTGAGGCTGGCTTACCAATGCCTGGTTGCAAATTCCTTTTTATCATTATATGCTCATCATATGATAAGAGTCATGTCTGTCACAGATTGTATTAGTAACAGCTATCAGCTCCTCTTGCATTGTACCCTCTTATTAAATTTCTTTTCTTCCCTCTCCCTTCCTAGCCTCTTGGTAAATCACCTAGTTCTTTTTGCCCCTTCCCATCCCTACCGCGTCTTCAACACTTTAAAATTAGTAGCAGCCATCAGCTGAATTTGTTGTTGTACACTTACGATAAGTGATGGGTCATTGACTAGTATCGATAACATGTTGAGGGTGGATAAGATGCGATGTTTCATTTTATTCCTTGGCAGACCTGGAGTAATTAGTTCAATGGCAGGTTTGCTATTGATATTCCATTTCTTTTCGGCTTGGTTCTGTTATAGGTTCACCACTGATATTGCCATCTGGGTAATAGATACATGAAGATAGTTTTCAATCCACCCGTTAGCAATTTTGTTAATTTTTGGAAACCATCAACCAAAATTGTCAACACAGGTTTCTTCGGGTATTAAGTTGGTCTGGCTGGCTAG
>OY735236.1:32041356-32043856 GCA_963457665.1 Thysanoteuthis rhombus | reverse complement strand
TCAACAGAATACAAGATGGAGAGATAAATTTAACAAATTCAGAAAATACTGGCTCCGCAAGAGTCATGATAGAGAATTGTGGCGGATCCTAGAGAACGTCTATGTCCACTAACGGATGATAAAAGACTGATGATGAGGATGATGATTGCCTTGAGATGATTTTGCTGTGAAAGTACATCTCCAGAAAGTGTTTGAACCATAGTTCGTGGGTCATCGGCCCCTGCTGTCAATAATTCCTTGCCATTAAAAACAGGTTAGGGCCTCCCTTAAGGTTTTTTTTATTGGTATCGATATTTTAAGACAAACCTATTGAACCAATACTGAGCAGTTGAGACCATAGTAATATTTGAATAATTTCTTTATGTTATCAGCAGTTGGCGAAGCCTTATGTCTCAATTTGAAATCATACTTGAAAATTAGTCTAACTTCTTGGTAGACACCATTTCCGTTAGTGACTCAAAAAACCTCTAATAATACCGAATTATATCACTTACTTACATTGTATTTGTACAACAAAAAGCAATTACATTAGTACATTTTTGACTTTTAGCATTAGTCTCGGTGATGTAATAAAACAGCATTTTATGTGTAACGATCGAAAAGATTCCATTAATGCAATTTAGACCGAAGTAATCTGGCCAGTATTTGGTACGTTCGTTCACACAAAGAATCTCAGAAAATTTAATTTGATTTTGTAAATCCTAGCTATTTGAGGCTTTGTCTTGAGGTTGTTTTTTTTTTGTTTTTATTTTTGTTTTTCTTCTTTTTTTCTTATCGATTGATTTTATGCATAGTCTCCTTCTCTTTCCTCTTCCCTGACATTGTTTCACATTTGTTTAAATCGGTTTATGGTACTACATAAAAGCATATTTTCAGTTCGGAGAATTTACTTGGAGGCTGGCGACTGGGTGAGATGGGGATCATGGAGAACGCACGAGGCGGGGGTGGAGGATATGTGAAGATGATGGTTGGGTAGGTGATAGAATGAAACGGAGGTTGATTCGAGAGAGAAACAGAAAACAGAATAATAGCAATATCGAACCGTTAATAACAAATAAGACAGGTCCGGTTAATCACTCAGTAGAAACCGTCACATAATCTGCATCTTAAAGCAGCAAGCAGTGTTGAGGGCGATCGATTAAAAAATAGAAAAAAAAAGGGTGATCAAAGAATAAGTTACTTCTGTCACCTTTAGTTTGGTAAGGATGAAGAAAAACCTGAATTTTCAAAAAACAAGCTGGCAGAAACTAGGGATTAATTCAGGAAAAACTTACATAGCAATCTGAACCCCCACTAAAAACCCATGTTGGAGGAAAATTTTAAAACGAGAAAGTAGACATTTTTCGTTGAGATTATAAAGAGTAAATGAAAAAAATTCAGCCCTCGAGCCGCATTTTGCACAGCTTGTACAAGTGACATACATAGCCAGACAGTCAGACCAACTTAGAAATTGAAAAAAAATCTATGTCGACAGTTTTAGCAACACTTTTGGTTGAAGGTTCCTAATAAACTGGAAAAATTAAAGTACTCGATAATTAAATATTGTCAGATCAACAAATCAAAGAATTAAAAGGAGAAAGAAAAGAAAACCCTTAAAGGTAATAATTGAATAAAAACATTGATTAGATTGTCGCAGTGAAGGTCTCTATCAGATTTACATGAATACTCGCATACAGGTGTAAGTTGTTATGTGAGTGGGGATCTTAATCAGGAGAAATCCAGCACTTTACAGTGATAGGTTTAAAATTTATATGGATGTACTGCTGAGCCACATTCAACCTTATCTCCTTTCGCAACAATAATCATTTTTTTGTCACTTCTATTCTTATTTATTTATCAATCCCTGTTCATACATATATATTTGTCTCAAAGTTTATCCACCTATATATCTATCCATCTATCTATCTATCCATCTATCTCTCTATCCATCTATCTATCCATCTATCTATCTATCAATCTATCAATCTATCTATCTATCTGTCAATCTATCAATCTATTTTAGCCATCTATCTATCTATTTATCAATCCATCTATCTATCCATCTATCTATCTATCAACCTATCAATCTATTTTAGCCATCTATCTATCTATCTATCTATCTATCTATCTATCTATCTATCAATGAGGCTTTGATCCCTACAAACATTAAATCCGATTTTATTGCTTCCGATGCTATCTATCTAGCTTTGGTCCTTTTAATTAAAAAATCTATCTGACTTTCAAACAATTGGTTTTCGCCTCTTCAAACGTTAAATCAATCTATCTGACTTCGGCCCCATCAAACAATAAATATATCTATCTATCTATCTATCTATCTGTTGACCAAAACTGTCAATACAGGTTTCTTCAGTAGATCTAGTTGGCTGGCTATGTATCATGCATACAGGCCGTACCAGTAGATTTAGAGCAGGTAAGAATTTCAATATCTACTCAGCATTGAGTCTAGAAAGAAAACCTGTTTTTTTTAAATTTCTCCCCAAAGTAGGTCCTGGGTGGGGGT
>OY735236.1:32028856-32036356 GCA_963457665.1 Thysanoteuthis rhombus | reverse complement strand
CAACAAAAGAGTGAAACACGTGTCTATGCATGTAAGTTTTTTTATGCAATGAATAGAGAGTTGGAGGTGGATATGTATACTTGTGCTTATACATAAGCTTTTGAGGAATGTATGTGCTTGTGTATATATATATATATATATATATATATATATATATATATATATATATATGTATATAAATAAATAGTAGAATGTGGATTTGCTTCACAAACTAGCTCATGTTTCTGCCCTCTCCGGGCCTTGTCAGATTCGCCTGATGAGGCCCGGAGAGGGCAGAAACATGAGCTAGTTAATGTTGTGAATCCACATTCTACCATTTATTTCCAGCTCTACTCTAAAACAACTTAATTTCAAGAGTAAAAAGTTGTATGTATCGAGCACTCCATGAAATAAATCTATTACATATCAGAAGTGGCTTTATATCATTAATGTATTATTATTATTTCATGTTATACTGCTAGCCTGATTTGTACCACATATATATTATATATATATATATATATATATATATATATATATATATATATATACAGACATGCATCAAGTAAATTGATACAAACAGTTTTATCTTAACTTTATTCAAGCATTTACAGTTCAAAATGAACTTTTGACTTTCTTTTATCCATTTTAAGAGCAACAACTTGTTTTGGCATAGGATTAATAAATTTGATGTGATTTGAGGTGCATTAGACTGTGCTTAGCGTAAGTGATTCAGCAAATCTGAACATGCTGGCTTTTTAGACGTCTTACACAAAATGTTATCTGCTATTGCCCACACATAACCAATGGGATTAATATCAGGGGACTGACTCGGCCGAAAACTTTGTTTGATACAGTATCTGCAGATTGAGCAAATCCTGATTCGTCAGAAAAATTATGCTGCGTCAAAAAGTTAAGGGTTTATTGCTCATCTCGATTGCCCACTCTTTCCTCTTCTTGATCCTAGTTGTGGTTAAAAGTGTCTTCCTTCTGGCTGCTCATTAATGATAACTAAGTTGATAATGGTAATTTTTGCTAATTCTTAATTTGAAATGTTTCTGCCCCTACTGAAGATTTCAAACAAGGGTTCTTTCTCCTTGCATGTCTCTGTAGCTGTGAGTATCATAGAACATACTCAACTTTGCTCTCTCTCTCTATGATGGTACTCTCTACAATCTTTCAAATGTTGGCTGAAATGTCGAGAGATTGCAATGAACTAACTTTTGATTGGTGTGTATGGAGATACAAGCTCTGCAATTATGTAATTGCTTTAGAGCTCATGATGAATTTCATGGTCATTTCACTAGAAATCAAATTGGTATTGATTTCCCATTTGCTGGTATATCAAGAAGTAAGTCTTAATTGAAGGATCTAAAAAAAATCTAACATTGGTATAAACAATATGTTAGTGCACACCTTAGAACAAAAATCCAAGAAATTTTTATTATTATTGGAAGACTAAGTGTTTCTTCTCGTCTCAGTTCCGCTAATATGGTTTGTTGATTGAACCTAAATATTCTTGATGCATTCTGTTCCAGATGATTGGATTATTCTTTAAAGCTATTTGTTAATTAATACTTTTATTGGTATCAGTGGTATTCTTAGGGTTGGTCTCATCCGAGGTGGTAACTCATTTACAGTGTTGCCAACTCAAAAATATTTTTGCGCTAAATCGACCTCAAAATGATGTCAAAAAATGCCAAAAGGTGGTAGGAAAAACAATACTGTTGACCTTTTTATGGCCATTTTTAATAGTTGAAAAGGGCTGAATTTGATTACAATAGCTACAAAATTGCTGAAGATTGGCTGAAATTGCTGTTTAATAGTGCTCAAAGTAGCGGTGAACGTTGAATTTTCGTGCTGACAGGACATCTTAGTATCACATCTCTGATGGTGATACCGCTCTGATAGTGTCACCAGGGTATAATTGGTTCAAAATGACCATAGAAATTTTTTTTTTTAAATTTTTGAGAAACAAAAATAGTTCTCAGATAGTGCCTAATGGTGAACCCATGTAGATTTCCAAGGTTGTAGCCCCTGAAATGTGTTCTGGAGTTCACTGAGACACACACCCACACACGCCTATAGATGCATAGATAGATTGACACTGACACAGACACGGACACTCAAAAAGAGAAAAATCTGTCTCCCACTTGGCTGATTGTTCAAGCCATTTCTGGGGTCATGGTGATTCAATAAATCAATTGTGAATATATATATATATATATATATATATATATATATATATATATCCATTTCTTGATACGTAAATATATAAGAAAATAATGTGAAGTCAAGAGAGATGACATAGGGAAGAAAATTTCTGAATGAATTGGTCCAGCTCCGGAGTTTTATCCCTCAGAAAATACTTGACTGCTTTTCGACTGCATATGAGCAAAAACAGGAACTATGTCAGTTTAAGAATATGTCAATTTCCTTCATTCCTAACAGACAGCTCTGTCGTCCGTGGTAACACGTTCTCCATGATGTCTGCGGGGACGGACAGAGTCGAGAGATCGGTATGAACCGACTGAGATGGATAGATATGGAGGTAGACTATCAGAAAGGTTGAAATAACACAGAAGGACAAATCACGAGAAAGGTATAAATAGACTGGTAAATAGATCGATAGATAGATACTCTTGTATATTTTTGTTTGATTTGAATTGGCTTGTGACTCCAGCTGATCAGTAGCTATACTCAGTATCTGTAATGTTATTGGAATGGAATTCTCAGATGAGGAATTGATTAGACAGAGGTATCTATATCTATGCCTAAATGGAACATGCATGTGTGTCTGTGTGTACATATTTATTTGTAAATGTTATGCTTAAAGAGTAAAATTGCCGCATTGTCAAAATATACATATTTTTTGTAAAAAAGCATTTGATTTCACTTCAATTACATAGACTTTTGATCTGGAAAAAAATAGTTGTTTCATATCTTTGTTTTGATTGAATGGACTTCTGATTGGATTAAAACTGTATTTAATTTTCGTAAAAAAAATTGACCGTATGTATTTACGTAGTTTTGTAAAAAAAAATTTTTTATGTCACTTTGATTGCATAAACTTTTGATTGTAAAAAATAGTCGTTGATTATTCTTATTTTGATTAATAAACTTTTCACGGAATTGAATCAACATATTTAGTTTTTATAAAATGAAGTCGAAACTTATATAGTCATTTTTTGTGAACAAGTTTGATATCACAAACTTTTGATTGTAAAAAAGTCTTCTTATACTCTTGTTTTGATTAAACTTTTGATATAAAACTATGTATTTATTCATCCTTGTGAAAAAAGTCAAAATTTTGTGATTTTGGCAATTTTGCCAATTATATGTTTCTTTGTTATATACATGTATATATATATATATATATATATATATATATATATATATATATATATATGTTTCATCATGTTTTGCTAGTTCTCTTAGTGATCTTCTCAGGGTTGTCTGAAGATCTATGATAGAGCACTCGCATTGTTATTACTTTCTTTATCAAGATGACAGTCCTCATCTTTGTTGTTTTTATTATAATGTATAGGCTAGTACTTTCTATGATCTTAATGTTGCCTGGTATATCGAGAAATGAAAGGAGACATATAGATACATAGGGAGGCAGAGCAGAGGGAAGGTAGAATTAACATGAACATATCCCCAGAGAAGTAAAGATATCGAGACAGATAGATACTATGATATATTGTGACTCCATCTGACTGAAAAGCTTACACTGCGTCTTTGATGTTATTGGAACAGAAGGAATTGATCAGTTGAAAGTAACTGCATCTATGCCTAAATCAATCATATATGAGTGTTTGCGAGCATATATATATATATATATATATATATATTCATATATATATATATATATATATATATATATATGTGTGTGTGTGTGTATATATATATATTCATATATGTATTGTCTAGAAAGTTTTACAGCTTTAAATACCAGACACATTAAAAAACCTTTTAAAAAAATTTGGCGGGGTCACTTCAGTCACTTATCTCCTTATATCTGTCAATGCAAATCATGTAATTTTCTTCATTCTCTTTTTCATGTTCAACATATACTTTGTTACCATGGCAGTGTATGTAAATTCTCTCTTGTTGGGATTATCAGTTGTTCATCATAAAATGGTTTCAGGAATTTTAAAAATTTGAACAGATATATCAACATGGCAACCCCAGCTGTGTTAATCAAACACCACCTCCCTTTCAGCTATGGTTTTGATGATTAGCTTATGCCATATGTATAGTATATTATTTTGAATAAAGCATTAACAGAAAGTATTGTAAATGAATGTTGTTTTATACTAAATATCATTTAATTTTTCTAAAATGCAGAGCTTACTTGCATACATTACATGAGAAACGTATTCAACTATGAGGGATCAGTGAGCTTGATAAACATGATTTGTTTGAGTCACTTTTATATATATATTATCATCAGTCTTTCAACGTCTGCCGTTGGACATGAACCTTCCCCAAGATTTGCCACACTTCTTGCCGAGCCAGTACTTTTGGGATTTGTCTAGCACTTTGCCGGCATCAGTTGTCTGTCATTCTTGCAATATGGCCAGCCCATTGCCATTTTAGATTTTTGATGAATTCTATGATGTCCCTGACTCCTGTCTTCTTTCGGATGTACTGTGCTGTCTTGCAGTCTCTCCATGTGAGATTGAGCATGATTCTTTCATGTGCCTGTAGTATGCTTCTCAGTCTACAGGCCAGTTTCTTGGTTAGGTTCCATGTTTCAGCTCCATAAGTGACTATTGAGACCCAATGTATATATATATATATATATATATATATACATATATATATATATATATATATATGTATATAAATCAAGTAACTAATTAGGTAAATTAACTTACATTGTAAATTGAAGCCTTGAATAAAAATCCATTATGGGAAGGAATTTTAAAAAAAAATCATACCTATAGATGGATGTATATGTGTAAAATTTCAAGATTCAGTGAAAGTTAGAGCTAGATGAAGTTCGGATAGATAGATACATTTAAATGTCTGACCATATGAACAACCTAAACCCAGCAACTGTAATTAAACCAGTCTATTGTGTGTAGCGGTAATTAATATTGCTGGATTACAGATGGTGCACTGGCACAAGTGTTACTACGCCACATGATGGCGGAAGAAAGTGAAAATTTAATGAAAATATCTACAACTCCCTGGCATGCACACTCTCCACCTGGGTCAGAATGGGCATTGTACTTCAGGATGTTACAATTGAGAGATATTTGGTCATTATGATTAGTTTTTGCCTCTATTTACTTCCATCTTAATTGTCGTTGCTTTTTATCACAACTAAACCCAGGCTGAATACTCTTCAGCCGTGAGTAAATAAATAACCATTGCTGATTGGAATAAAGAATAGGTTCACGCTTAGAATTGGACTCATAACCCTCAATACCGGAGGCTTGCTTAATGCGCGACTTACCACTAAACCACTGGAATTTAGTGGCAAATATCAGACCAAATCAAACGGTCAGAACGGTCACACTTTATTTAAGCCACCCTCCGGTACAGAAAGTTTTGAGTTTGATCCTCTCCAGGAACTTATTCTTCATTCTGATCCACACCGTTGATTCATCTACTCTCTGCTGAAGGGAACTCAGCCTGAGTTAAGTAGGGATAAGAAGCAATAGGTGAATCGTAGCAAAATTTTGAAATCATGATTTATAAGACTCCATCTACTAAAATAGATAAGAAAAGCGATATATAGATTGATTCATGTCTTTATATATAATAATTTCATGTGGGTTTCTGTGTGTAGATATATATATATATATATATATATATATATATATAATTTGAACATGGGTTGTAACAGGCTAAGGTGAAGTTTTTCCTATGGGTCTGGGTGACTTTAAGCTTCCATTATTGAATGTGTCTTAGATGTGGGTGTGAGGATATTAATAATAGGAGTTGTGTATATCAGGGTTCTGTGTCGTGAGGGTTGTTCAGTTTAGTATTTAATCCATTAGGATATAGGGTTTTAAGTTTGTTGATCCACATGTCTTCGTGTTTTTCTAGAACTTTAGTTATGTCAATTGGAGTAGTTTTTTCCATTTTTTCTATGATGGTGAAGCTAGCGTCAGTGGCAAAATTGTGGTCAGGTGTGCGAAAGTGTAGTTCTACGGGAAGTGGGCTACGATTATTTTTTGACTTAATCCTATGTCTATAATTGTTGAGTCTAATATTAAATTGCCACTCGGACTTGCCTATGTACTGTAACTTACATCTATTGCACTCTAGAAGGTATATAATGTTCTTACTGCGGCAAAGTACACATTATATATATATATATATATATATATATATATATATATATATATATATATAATTACCCTGATGGATACACAGTAGATGCAAAAAATATCAGATACATTGCAAAAAGTATATTCTAACTTACATATATCTGAGGCAAATATGGTAAGTGAATCCGATTATTGATTGTTGTGCATCTTCCGAAGACCATCCAATCACTAAAGATTTTAGATGCAAAGTTAATTATGTGAAACCAACCAGCTACCGATCGCATCTATTCAGAGACGCAAGAGCCAGGGGGCAGGGATTAACTGTCCTCTGCCCCCTTTATCAAAGAGTTCCAATATGTCCATTGGTCAAACTGCAGCTGTTGGTTAATTATATTCCATTTTTGATTGATCTGTGGAGATTAATATTGAAATTCAAATTCTCTTGCACTGGGCTCCACTTTTTTGAACAGATTTGTGCTTGTCGTAGTGAAGATAGCATAAATTTGTCCTCTGCAATGTTCACTTCATATCATTGCCCTTTAGAAAGACATGGATCTCTGCTCTTCGAGCTCTGAGTATGTCATGATGGTCGACCAAGAAGAGAATGGGTTTGCGAGCTATCGAAAAAATCACACTCATATTACAACCGTATATACTTGCATCTTAGTTGACTCTTCGAGAATCATGTATTTCCCCTAATGGATCACATTAGTCTGCTCAGACCTTATGAACTTGCCACTCTGTTAGGTACAATGCTGCCTTATATTGGAGAGAAGACTTATCCAACGATCATAGGACTAAGCTTGAATTCAAACCTTAGTTTCGGGATCGACTAACACGTTGTCATATTTGGTGCTGTACCTAGCCAAGCAATAGTTACTAAAAACTGTTACCTCCATAGTCAACCTTGACGAGATTTAATCTATTTTTCAGTGTGTGTTTCTTTCTTCTCTCGAGAATGGTAAGCACCGTGTTGTTTCACCTCAATTTCTAGTCTCTGCATGGTAATGAGATTTGCTGAACTAATGTTGCGATTTGAATCGAGACAAAAGTTCAAAAGACTGAGGCAAACTGTGCAGGCAGTGCTTGCATTTCCCAGCCTTTCAGAGACCCTCTTTCTCCTTCTCCCTCCGCTCATTAGAAAATTGAATCGATGCACACTTAATAATTAAAAGTTTTGTTAATTGGATCAGAAAACCAACTGCTGGAATTTCTCACTTGATCAATTTAGCTC
>OY735236.1:31933856-32026356 GCA_963457665.1 Thysanoteuthis rhombus | reverse complement strand
AGTTTGTTCTGCCAACGGCTTGCCATCCTAGAAAGATTCTTCATTAGATTTCTTCTCCTCTTGAGGATTTCATGGAGATTCGTTGTCTTAGGTAAATGTCGTGGTCTACTTTTTCTAGTTTTGCATCTTCAATTTTGATCATTGTGTCTTTGTCTTCAACATTTTAGCTGCGTATGGCCTTTGTTCCGCTGATGTTTGGGTGAAGGTTGACTTTTTTGCTCTCTTCATTCAGTTCATTGAATTCTCTCCATTATACCTGCTATTTCATTATTCATTTTACATAATCGTCTCATTATTTCCTTTTTTCATAACACTTTAGATCTGTATCTTCTTTATAATATATCTAAAATGCCAAAGACTTTACTGCGACGGCATTTAAAGGTGACCTTTCTTTTTCTGTTTCACCACTATCCTCCCGAATAGGGAAGGGTGTGACTTCATTCCAGATCTCTACCATCCGAATCAAAAAGTTTAGGGTGTACTCAGTTGGTTAAGGTGTGCAAGGATATTTGTCCTCGTGAGGATTTTTCCACACTCTTCGCTCATACCAAGAACTGAACTCGGATCCTTTTATGTGTGAAGCAGACTCACAAGCCACTACACCATCTGAGCAGGTGACTGTAATTATATAGATCTTAGTATAATTCTTGAAACTTCTATGAATGGGTGTGCGTACATGTATGTATACATGTATTGAAATAACTCAATGACTGACAAGCGGTTCTTGAGGAATCTAATAAAAATGAATAAAAACTATAAATTCTATAATCTACAGTTTTATTTTATCTTAAATTATAGATCTTAACATAGGTATTAAATATCTAAATTGGCAACTCGAAAAGAAGTAAACTGAAATTGATCGAAGCTGTAATTTTGAATGAGGGTCTGAAAATTATTTTATATGACAAGTATGACAGGCTGTTCCACACTATATAAAGTCTGAGACCTTCCTATCACAAACCATTTAAACGGACACTGCCCAAGTATATCTAAATAGGGGAAGTAAATAAAAAAAGAAAAGTAGGCTTAGATATGAACAGAATAAAAACGATGATCAACAAAAAACATTGTAAAAATAGACAGCGAGGCTTTAGAAGAAGTTGTAGAACACGTTTACCTAGATCACGTATTGAAAAGCACCTTGCCAATACACTTAGAGTGTAAAGTATTGTAACACGGCCGTGTTTGCAACTGTCAGTTGGGTGTTGTTATGATACTAGATATGGTATATACGGCATTGTTTGGTGAGTGGTGATGAGGGGGACTAGGTCGCTTTGCGTTCATGTCTCGAGGATGTAAAGGACCTGTGGAGACGACTGTTTTCAGGATGGATAGAGTGAAGAAGATGAATTCCATGTTTATAAAAATGACAATGGTTTATTAACTTTCTCGCAACAGTGCACTGCTCCAGGACTGCTCTTTTAAGGAACGTGCTGTATTGTAAATAACATTGTCAGTCAAACTTCTTTGTTGTTCAGAGTTGTCAAATACCAGACACACTGGCTTAAGACTTACAATTGCTACCATTCTGCTCGAGTAGTAAAATGGTAAGCACATCTGCCTTATGTTCAGAAAGCTCTGGGTTCAATTCCCAGTGTAAGCAAAGTTTGCGGAAAAACACCTCATCTGAACAAATTTCCCTGTGCATCCAGCAGCTAATTGAGAACACTCTGAGCTATGTGCCCAGGTTGGAGGTTTCCCTTTCTCAACCAGGCTTGAATTTTACAAGGATCCCTCAAGTTGACCCATGCAACAGAAACCGGACTATGTACCATGCCGTCATACCCCATTAGGGTTTATCTCTTGAGAGACAGAATGTTTTTTTATTTCTTGACAAGTAACATTTTCTCTTCCGTCGCAGAGGGAGCTAACTGTGGAGGGGAGGGAACCACTGGTAATATCTACAGTGTATCCATATGTTCTCCCACAAAATTCCTGACTGGTTCGACACATCTATATGGCTCCATGTTAACTCTCCCCTTGTGATCATTGATGATGATCATCATCAGTCTTTTAACGTCCGTTGTTGGGCAGAGACCTTCCCCAGGATTCATCACAATTCTCCATTATGGGCGTCGCGGAGCTAGTATTTTTTGAATTTGTCTAGTTCATTTCTCCATCTTGTAATTTGTTAGCCTCAGTTTTTGCATATGATCTCTGGGAATCCATGTTGTGAGTCTTGATGTCCATTGGTTGTCTTTCATTCTTGCAACATGGCCTGCCCATTGTCATTCAAGTTTTTTAATAGTTTCTATGAAGTTCAGACTCCTTTTTTCTTCCTGATATACTTTGTTGTCTTGTGGTCTCTCCTATTAAGGTTGACCATGATTCTCTCATGTGTGTATTGCATGCTTCTCAGTTTGCGGGTTTGTCTCTTGGTTAGGTTCCATATTTCAGCTCCATAAGTGACTATTGAGAGAATTCATTGGTTGTATACTCTTCTCTTTAGGATTATTGGAATCTGGTAACCATTCACCCAATATAATATCATCCTACATTCTTTCTAAAAATGCAATTTTGTCAAATCCTTAACTGGAGTTGACCTAATTTTTCTACCATTAAAACAACAGGAAAAAATCCGGACCAAAATTGAGGGGTGTAAACCAATATGTAAAATCAACATTCTCTTATTGTGATTTGAACTTACGACCAACTGATTAGTCGGGGAATGTCTCACTGATTGAGCGAAATCAACTAGTCTTAGATATTAATGAAAATTTATCATACATTCATACATGGACTTATTCTATTCTTATAAACTCTAAAAAATGAATACATTTTTAGAAAAGAATTTATTTTTTACTATTTTTCATTTACCATACATGCAATTCAAAAGTTCCAGTTACATCTTCAGGTCAACCTTTTCATTCTTCGTATTTGACCATCCCTGCCTTCTTCCCTTTTGTGCTATTTATTTCTTCTTCCAACCTTTTCATTCTTTTTAGTTGATCATCCCATCCTTCATTCCTATTTTTCTTTCTTTAATTTCTTCTTCCAGCCTTTTCATTCCTTGTTGCTGATGATTCCTTCCTTTCTTTCTTTCGATTTGTTCCTTCTTCCAACCTTTTCATTCTTTATAGTTGATCATTCCATCCTTCATTCTTCTTTTTCTTTCTTTTTGATTTCTTCTTCCAACCTTTTCATTCTTCGTAGTTGATCATCCCTTCCTTTTTTCCTTTCTTTCTTCTTTTCTTTCTATTTTCTTCTTCCAACCTTTTTATTTTTCATAGTTGATCATTCCTGCCTTCATTCCTTTATTTCTCTCTTTCTTTCTATTTTCTTCTTCCAACCTTTTCATTCTTCATAGTTGATCATTCCTTCCTTTTTTCCTTTCTTTCTTCTTTTCTTTCTATTTTCTTCTTCCAGCCTTTTCATTCTTCATAGCTGATCATTGCTGCCTTCATTCCTTTCTTTCTTTCTTTCTATTTTCTTCTTCCAACCTTTTCATTCTTCATAGCTGATCATTCTTTCCTTCCTTCTCTCCTCTCTTTTATCCAAGTCTTGTTGGAAACATGCTGATTATTATTTTCGTCGAACCACAAAACAGGAGTTGACTCCATTATCCTACGATAACAAGAACAAATGAGGGTCGAAAACACATCTGTAAAATCCTCATTTTGCTACCTTGATTTGAACTCATGACCAACTGATTGCTAGGAGGCTGTCTTTCTGACTGAGCTGAACTGACTACTAGTCCCTACGAGAAAATCTATCCCTCAGATACACACTGGCTTATTTCACTCCACTAAATAGACACATTTATATCAAAAATGTATTTTTACAAATTTTTATTCGTTATATATACAATACGAAAGTTGTAGTAATGTCTTCAGTCTGCGTGAAAGTTGGAGTGGATTTTTCGCCGGCAGCAAATCAGTCTTGTCTGACACAATTTCCCCATTTTTTTCACGGACCCTACAGCATTTCCTCATTTCTTCGTGACATATTTTACTGTTTTATCAAGTTTTAACATCTTTATTCCTATCTGTGTTGTTTATCTGTTCAGTTGCAGCCAAAGGGAAATCGGCCTGAGTTGAGTCGATAAAAAAGCAAAAATAATTGATTGAAGGTGATAGAAGCACGAAAATTGGTAATGATAACAAATGTGTCAAACTCGAGTGTGAAGTCTGGGGTTGAATTTGTTTTCCCATCGCAACAACAATGAGAACAACCCTCACCAAAATTAGGGGTGTAAATTGACTGTGTAAAACCCATATTCCTCCCACAGGATTTCAATTTGAGATCAAGCAGGCTGTCTCACTGAGTGAACTAATTTGACAAGATTCAGATATTAATTGAAGTTTATAATACATATAGGCACAGACTTATTTCATTCTAATAAATACGTACGTATATATATATATATATATATATATATATATATATATATATATATATATATATATACTAAAGAGATATATTTTTATGGTTTTTATTTCTCATATATACAATAGAAAAGTTGCTGTAATCATTTCCTGTCGGAATAGGAGTTGGTCTGGAGTAAAACCCTGCAAGCTGTGTTGCTGACTGAGCAAAATTGACTAGTCTGAGATATTAATGAAAACTTACCATTCAGCTATACACAGGCTTATTTCATTCTGATGAATACATTTATACTAAATATATATATAATTTTTGATTTATTGTATATACAATACAAAAGTTGAGGTAACATCTTCATTCAGAATAGAAATTGGCATAGAGTTTGACCTTGCAGCAATCAGTCTTGTTTATTGAATTTCTGTGTCTATTGAATAGAATTCCTCACCTATATTTTGTTATATAATCCATCTTTGTTGACACATGACAGGTTTGACCTTGTCATTCTGATTTTGACACGATCGCATTATTTCCTAGCCAAATGAAACTCCACATTTCGTTGACACTACATTCTTTTACAAGCTGAAATAAAGTCTGTACTTTTATTGTCAACATAACATAAAGATGACTTTTGTCCACCTTACAATATTGCATAGACTCAAGATATAACACGTATTTTTTCTGTGTACTCATTAACATTCTTCTAAAGTCCTCGATACCTTATGCACCCAACTTACTCTGTAACAGTGTACAATGAATGCAGAAAACCAACCATGATATGTGGATGCGAAATATGTTGACTCATAAAAAAAAATGCGGAACATTTTTAGAATCTGGGAGAAAAACCATGAAGAGCCACAAAGCTTGGACAGAGTCTGAGGGATAAAAAAAGGTCGACATGGATCCAAGAGAGGATCAAGGTAGAGGATATTATACAAATAGTTGAGTGACAAAAATGGAAGTGTGCTGGATATTCATCAAGAAGAGATGACAACTGATGGAGCAAAGGGTTAACCAATTGGTACCTATGGTAAGGTATAGGTAGTAGGAGAAAACCAGACAAGATGATGAGATGAGATCGAAAATTGTGCCTGTAGGACACGGCAGAGATTAGGGTAATTGAGGTCATCATGGATAAAAGGAGACTGGGAAGGCCTTTGTCCAGCAGTGAACTTATAATGGTTGCTGCTGCTATATATATATATATATATATAAATATATATATATATATATATATATATATATATATATATATATATATATATATATATATATGTATATATATATATATATATATATATATATATATATATATATACCAATTTTGTGGCATTTTGGAAAAAATTTGATGACTAACGAAAGATTAGTACTCAAAATGAAAAAAATTGGATTGGCATCGTTGGTCTTTTATTTCCAACATTGCATGTTTAAATATAATATATATATATATATATATATATATATATATATATATATATATACATATATATATATATATATATATATATATATGCGTGTGTGTGTGTGTATGAATTAAGAAATGGTTACGTGTTATCCAACAGAATGATTATAAATCACGTTATATGAGATGGAAATATACTTGAAATCTTCTCCCGTCATCACGCAATCAATATATCTCTCAACTCGGACAATGTAAGTAGAATAAACAATTGGAGAAAATGGGGCTGCTGCAAGGATCGAACCTGTCTCTCATAGGGTAGCTGCTTCAACATAGCGATGCTCTTACCACTGAGCTGCCCTATTTACTTCTATTTATGGTGTCTAGGTTGAGTGATATATCAACTGTATAATGATGGGAGATCATTTCAAATAAGTTTTATATGATATAACACAGTTTATAATCATATACATAAATATATATATACATATATATATGTGCATGTATATATATGCGTGTATGTGTGTGCATATGTATATATATATACATATATGCGTGTGTGTGTATATATATATATATATATATATATGTATGTATGTATGTATGTATGTATATATATATATAATTTTTTTCCCTTGTAGTTTCTGATCTATAGATTAAAAACTACTGAAGGAAAATTCCACCTGGTGAATGTATAACCTTTTTTGGTTATGCATGAAACTCGTAGTTGTGAAATACATTGATGTCATTTATAATCTCATAGTTATCATCAGCATATATATATATATATATATATATATATATATATATATATATATATATATATATACATATATATATATATATATATATATATATATATATATATGCACATATAATTTCATTGTAGGCTTCCTGTGGAGTATATTGCCACATCTGTGGTTTCAGTAGCGTTTTTTTGGGGGGGGGTCTTTCTCACCACACCCGTAAAGTCTAAAATAAACAAAATTCCTAGGGAAGAACTCTGTCTATACTTGCATGTGTGTGCAGACACGTATATACATGTAAATCTCATAGCGCTATTCTGTCAGTAAAGCTAACAATTATTCCTGACCATGGACAATACTTTTCTTCTTGATTTGCAGTGCCTTCTGTAAAAAAACTCATTAGCCGTGCTAAATTTTTCATTATAGAAACAATCATCGATCATATATTTGATAATCGTTCTCTGTCAGTGAAGTTCGCAATAATTCCTGGCCATTGATAATTCCGTTCTTTCTTGTTCACATTACATTTCTGTTGTAAAATCATTAGCGATTATATGTATCGGAAGAAGCCGTCAACCAAAATATATATATATATATATATATATATATATATATATATATATATATATATATATATATATGATTATTTGGCCTTTGCATAACTGGCAGCTGTTAAGCTCAATGGTAAGAGCATCACTTCATTGAAGCGGCTACCTTATTGATGGTAGGCTTGATTCCCATAGTAGCCCAATTTTCTGATTGTTTATTCTATCTATATTGTCCAAATTGGATGATATATCAACTGTGCAATGAAGGAAGATCATTTCTAAATAAGTTTCTCTATCGTATGACGCAATTTGTAATTCATTCTGTTGGACCAAGTATGTCCATCTCATGCACAGCTGTCGTGTTGAAAGAGACGAAGAGACGAAGAATGGACAAGCGAAGAATTTGGGTTGAAAACAGTTTTTTCAGCCTTTGCACATATATATATATATATATATATATATATATATATATATATATATGTATATATATATATATACATATACATATATATATATGTATATACATATACACACACATATATATATATATATATATATATATATATATGTATATATGTATATGTATATATATATATATATATATATATATATATATGTATATGTATATATATATATATATATATATATATATATATATATATATATATATATATATATATATATATATGGGAACTTTTAACACATACTCACCCGGCACACACCACTGACGATGGGAAGAATCCCTAAACATGTCTGGACAATTTACATCTAAGGATTAATAAACCTTAATTAACCACTAAACACTTCACTCCCGAGTCCGTCTTACTTTTCACAGTACACATTATATATATGTATATATATATATATGTATATATATATATATACATATATATATATATATATATATATATATATATATATGCATATATCTCAATAGATTTTAAAGATTTTTCTGACGACTAGTAATTTATATATTAGACAGTATAGAAAATCTACTAAATTATAAATTTCTCAAATATTCTTATTTCCAGTACTACATTTCACAATCAGTAACATTGTTCTGAAAGAAAAAACGACACAAGACTAAATTCTAAATGATAGAAGTCCAAGTATTTGAAGAACCCAAGAGAGAACCGAATGATGCCAAACAAAGAAACACAATATCATCTTGGGATCCCCGTAACGTTGGACTTCATATGCTTTTTTTGAATTATTTAAATATAAACTGACAACCTTACCAGCTGCAAAATACATTATCTGAAATAAGATATTTGAAAAATGTATAATTCAGTCGTTTTTTTTTTTCCGAATTGTCAGATTGATGAATCACATGTATAAATATAGTTGCTGTTCGGGAGTTGCTTTATTTATGATGATAGCATTGAATATTTCATAGTAGAATGTGAATATATAGATATGTTGGTAATGATTAGTTTGATACCATTGTGATCATTGAGTTACTATAGTACTGTTTTCATCCTGTCCTTGTATATTTTTTTTCTTTGATCGCACTTTGATTGTAAATGGTGTGGAACTGATCAGCATCAACAAAGCTGGAAATATTTATCTATCTATCCGCCCCTCTTGCTCTCTCTGTCTCTCCCTGTCTGTCTGTCTGTCTGTCTCTCTCTCTCTCTCTCTCTCTCTCTCCATATATATATATATATGAATATATATATATATATATATATATATATATATATATATATATATATATATATATATGTATGTATTTATGGGAAATTAGGTTGGTAAATTTCGCAATAAGTGTTAAATAGATTTGGGAAAAGTGTAAAAAAATAAAAAGCCAAACTTTTTAGTTATGGTCTTGAGGTATAATAGTTTTTGGTGAGCTTTTTTAAAAACTATAATACCTCAAAACCATGACTGGTAAGTAGGATTTTCCTTCTTCACACTTTTTAAAAAATATATATGATTATAAATTAGGTTATATTATATTGAAACTCTTATTTGAAATGATCTCCCATTATTACACGCCAAAAGTATCATTCAGCCAAGACCAAGTAAATCAAATAAACAATTGAAAAAAATGGGGCCTCTGCAGGAATTGAACTACTGACTAATAGGATAGCCACTTCAGCGCAGCGTTGCCTTTACCATTGGGCTAAACAGTCGATAGTCATGCAAAGGCCAAAATAACTAATTGATTTCTTAATAACGTAACTGTCATGAGGCTGTGAATAAGCCAAAAATGAGAATTCAGAGTTGGAACATTTATTTGGGCCTTTACATCTGAAAAATATACAATATCAAGTGGGCAAGTTTTGATACTTTTCAATGGTTGCTAGCCATCTTTTTCAGAGAAACTTGCACAGTACAGAGAAAATTGTATGCTGTTTACATGTTTGAGATTGAAGAGAAAAGTGGGATATTTCTGTGTTGTGGGTTGTTTATTTGGAGTGGGAGGGGAGATGTTATATATTGTGTCATATATATATATATATATATATATATATATATATATATATATGTAAATATGTATATACTGTAAAAGATTATTTCATCATTTTTATTGTAAAAGAATTATGTATATCGGAGGGAGATAACAATAAGAAGTCGATAGATAGATACGAACGAACTGAGATAGATATATTTAGGTCTATATTTGCATTGATATAGACTGATAGGTTTATAAGTGTATATCATCTCTGATAAACTGATTTTGGGAATATATAACTAAATGCATTCAGAGCTTCAGGTTAACTATACAAGAAAACCAGATGGGGGCATCGAAATGTGAATCAATAAGTATAGACCAGCATAGATAAGTAAGTAGATATTAAAACTCTGCAGTACATGAATGGATAAATAACCAGATAGAAATTCTGATAAATAAATATGTATTTGATTCAGTTCCCAAGACTCTATTTAATTGGAAATTTTCTCCCATCTTTCTTTCCATTTGGAAGAGTTGATTACTTTCCCTTCTTGCCAGAACCATCTGCTCTCGGAACAAACGAGGAATTTCTATCGACTTCTTCGATATAGTTTATATTCATCTGCAATGGATTACACCTATCTCTGTTGATATTTATATCTATCTCTCTGCTATGGATTATATCTCTCTCTGTTGATACTTAAATCTATCTCTCTGCTATGGATTATATCTCTCTCTCTGGTTACTTAAATCTATCTCTCTGCTATGGATTATTTCTTTCTCTGTTGACACTTAAATCTATCTCTCTGCTATGGATTACACCTATCTCTGTTGATACTTAAATCTATCTCTCTGCTATGGATTACACCTATCTCTGTTGATACTTAAATCTATCTCTCTGCTATGGATTATATCTTTCTCTTTTGATACTTAAATCTATCTCTCTGCTATGGATTATATCTATCTCTGTTGATACTTAAATCTATCTCTCTGCTATGGATTATATCTCTCTCTGTTGACACTTAAATCTATCTCTCTGCTATGGATTATATCTCTCTCTGTTGATACTTAAATCTATCTCTCTGCTATGGATTATATCTTTCTCTGTTGATACTTAAATCTATCTATCTGCTATGGATTATATCTTTCTCTGTTGATACTTAAATCTATCTATCTGCTATGGATTATATCTTTCTCTGTTGATACTTAAATCTATCTCTCTGCTATGGATTATATCTTTCTCTTTTGACACTTAAATCTATCTCTCTGCTATGGATTATATCTCTCTCTGTTGATACTTGAATCTATCTCTCTGCTATGGATTATATCTCTCTCTGTTGATACTTAAATCTATCTCTCTGCTATGGATTATATCTCTCTCTGTTGATACTTAAATCTATCTCTCAGCTATGGATTATATCTCTCTCTTTTGATACTTAAATCTATCTCTCAGCTATGGATTATATCTCTCTCTGTTGATACTTAAATCTATCTCTCTGCTATGGATTATATCTCTCTCTGTTGATACTTAAATCTATCTCTTTGCTATGGATTATATCTTTCTCTTTTGATACTTAAATCTATCTCTCTGCTATGGATTATATCTCTCTCTGTTGATACTTAAATCTATCTCTCTGCTATGGATTATATCTCTCTCTGTTGATACTTAAATCTATCTCTCTGCTATGGATTATATCTCTCTCTGTTGATACTTGAATCTATCTCTCTGCTATGGATTATATCTCTCTCTGTTGATACTTAAATCTATCTCTTTGCTATGGATTATATCTTTCTCTTTTGATACTTAAATCTATCTCTCTGCTATGGATTATATCTCTCTCTGTTGATACTTAAATCTATCTCTCTGCTATGGATTATATCTCTCTCTGTTGATACTTAAATCTATCTCTTTGCTATGGATTATATCTTTCTCTTTTGATACTTAAATCTATCTCTCTGCTATGGATTATATCTCTCTCTGTTGATACTTAAATCTATCTCTCTGCTATGGATTATATCTCTCTCTGTTGATACTTAAATCTATCTCTCTGCTATGGATTATATCTCTCTCTGTTGATACTTGAATCTATCTCTCTGCTATGGATTATATCTCTCTCTGTTGATACTTAAATCTATCTCTCTGCTATGGATTATATCTCTCTCTGTTGATACTCAAATCTATCTCTTTGCTATGGATTATATCTCTCTCTGTTGATACTTAAATCTATCTCTCTGCTATGGATTATATCTTTCTCTGTGGTTACTCAAATCTATCTCTCTGCTATGGATTATATCTCTCTCTGTTGATACTTAAATCTATCTCTCTGCTATGGATTATATCTCTCTCTGTTGATACTTAAATCTATCTCTCTGCTATGGATTATATCTTTCTCTGTGGTTACTCAAATCTATCTCTCTGCTATGGATTATATCTTTCTCTTTTGATACTTAAATCTATCTCTCTGCTATGGATTATATCTCTCTCTGTTGATACTTAAATCTATCTCTCTGCTATGGATTATATCTCTCTCTGTTGATACTTAAATCTATCTCTCTGCTATGGATTATATCTCTCTCTGTTGATACTTAAATCTATCTCTCTGCTATGGATTATATCTCTCTCTGTTGATACTTAAATCTATCTCTTTGCTATGGATTATATCTCTCTCTGTTGATACTTGAATCTATCTCTCTGCTATGGATTATATCTCTCTCTGTTGATACTTAAATCTATCTCTCTGCTATGGATTATATCTCTCTCTGTTGATACTTAAATATATCTCTCTGCTATGGATTATATCTCTCTCTGTTGATACTTGAATCTATCTCTCTGCTATGGATTATATCTCTCTCTGTTGATACTTAAATCTATCTCTCTGCTATGGATTATATCTTTCTCTGTGGTTACTCAAATCTATCTCTCTGCTATGGATTATATCTTTCTCTGTTGATACTTAAATCTATCTCTCAGCTATGGATTATATCTTTCTCTTTTGATACTTAAATCTATCTCTCTGCTATGGATTATATCTCTCTCTGTTGATACTTAAATATATCTCTCTGCTATGGATTATATCTCTCTCTGTTGATACTTAAATCTATCTCTCTGCTATGGATTATATCTCTCTCTGTTGATACTTAAATCTATCTCTCTGCTATGGATTATATCTTTCTCTGTGGTTACTCAAATCTATCTCTCTGCTATGGATTATATCTTTCTCTTTTGATACTCAAATCTATCTCTCTGCTATGGATTATATCTCTCTCTGTTGATACTTAAATCTATCTCTCTGCTATGGATTATATCTCTCTCTGTTGATACTTAAATCTATCTCTCTGCTATGGATTATATCTCTCTCTGTTGATACTTAAATCTATCTCTCTGCTATGGATTATATCTCTCTCTGTTGATACTTAAATCTATCTCTTTGCTATGGATTATATCTCTCTCTGTTGTAACTTGAATCTATCTCTCTGCTATGGATTATATCTCTCTCTGTTGATACTTAAATCTATCTCTCTGCTATGGATTATATCTCTCTCTGTTGATACTTAAATATATCTCTCTGCTATGGATTATATCTCTCTCTGTTGATACTTGAATCTATCTCTCTGCTATGGATTATATCTCTCTCTGTTGATACTTAAATCTATCTCTCTGCTATGGATTATATCTTTCTCTGTGGTTACTCAAATCTATCTCTCTGCTATGGATTATATCTTTCTCTGTTGATACTTAAATCTATCTCTCAGCTATGGATTATATCTTTCTCTTTTGATACTTAAATCTATCTCTCTGCTATGGATTATATCTCTCTCTGTTGATACTTAAATATATCTCTCTGCTATGGATTATATCTCTCTCTGTTGATACTTAAATCTATCTCTCTGCTATGGATTATATCTCTCTCTGTTGATACTTAAATCTATCTCTCTGCTATGGATTATATCTTTCTCTGTGGTTACTCAAATCTATCTCTCTGCTATGGATTATATCTTTCTCTTTTGATACTTAAATCTATCTCTCTGCTATGGATTATATCTCTCTCTGTTGATACTTAAATCTATCTCTCTGCTATGGATTATATCTCTCTCTGTTGATACTTAAATCTATCTCTCTGCTATGGATTATATCTCTCTCTGTTGATACTTAAATCTATCTCTCTGCTATGGATTATATCTCTCTCTGTTGATACTTAAATCTATCTCTTTGCTATGGATTATATCTCTCTCTGTTGATACTTGAATCTATCTCTCTGCTATGGTTTTTATCTCTCTCTGTTGATACTTAAATCTATCTCTCTGCTATGGATTATATCTCTCTCTGTTGATACTTAAATATATCTCTCTGCTATGGATTATATCTCTCTCTGTTGATACTTGAATCTATCTCTCTGCTATGGATTATATCTCTCTCTGTTGATACTTAAATCTATCTCTCTGCTATGGATTATATCTCTCTCTGTTGATACTTAAATCTATCTCTTTGCTATGGATTATATCTCTCTCTGTTGATACTTAAATCTATCTCTCTGCTATGGATTATATCTCTCTCTGTTGATACTTAAATCTATCTCTTTGCTATGGATTATATCTCTCTCTGTTGATACTTAAATATATCTCTCTGCTATGGATTATATCTCTCCCTGTTGATACTTGAATCTATCTCTCTGCTATGGATTATATCTCTCTCTGTTGATACTTAAATTTATCTCTCTGCTATGGATTATATCTCTCTCTGTTGATATTTAAATCTATCTCTCTGCTATGGATTATATCTCTCTCTGTTGATACTTAAATCTATCTCTCTGCTATGGATTATATCTTTCTCTGTGGTTACTCAAATCTATCTCTCTGCTATGGATTATATCTCTCTCTGTTGATACTTAAATCTATCTCTCTGCTATGGATTATATCTCTCTCTGTTGATACTTAAATCTATCTCTCTGCTATGGATTATATCTTTCTCTGTGGTTACTCAAATCTATCTCTCTGCTATGGATTATATCTTTCTCTGTTGATACTTAAATCTATCTCTCTGCTATGGATTATATCTTTCTCTGTGGTTACTCAAATCTATCTCTCTGCTATGGATTATATCTTTCTCTGTTGATACTTAAATCTATCTCTCTGCTATGGATTATATCTCTCTCTGTTGATACTTAAATCTATCTCTCTGCTATGGATTATATCTCTCTCTGTTGATACTTAAATCTATCTCTCTGCTATGGATTATATCTCTCTCTGTTGATACTTAAATCTATCTCTCTGCTATGGATTATATCTCTCTCTGTTGATACTTAAATCTATCTCTTTGCTATGGATTATATCTCTCTCTGTTGATACTTGAATCTATCTCTCTGCTATGGTTTTTATCTCTCTCTGTTGATACTTAAATCTATCTCTCTGCTATGGATTATATCTCTCTCTGTTGATACTTAAATATATCTCTCTGCTATGGATTATATCTCTCTCTGTTGATACTTGAATCTATCTCTCTGCTATGGATTATATCTCTCTCTGTTGATACTTAAATCTATCTCTCTGCTATGGATTATATCTCTCTCTGTTGATACTTAAATCTATCTCTTTGCTATGGATTATATCTCTCTCTGTTGATACTTAAATCTATCTCTCTGCTATGGATTATATCTCTCTCTGTTGATACTTAAATCTATCTCTTTGCTATGGATTATATCTCTCTCTGTTGATACTTAAATATATCTCTCTGCTATGGATTATATCTCTCCCTGTTGATACTTGAATCTATCTCTCTGCTATGGATTATATCTCTCTCTGTTGATACTTAAATCTATCTCTCTGCTATGGATTATATCTCTCTCTGTTGATATTTAAATCTATCTCTCTGCTATGGATTATATCTCTCTCTGTTGATACTTAAATCTATCTCTCTGCTATGGATTATATCTTTCTCTGTGGTTACTCAAATCTATCTCTCTGCTATGGATTATATCTCTCTCTGTTGATACTTAAATCTATCTCTCTGCTATGGATTATATCTCTCTCTGTTGATACTTAAATCTATCTCTCTGCTATGGATTATATCTCTCTCTGTTGATACTTAAATCTATCTCTCTGCTATGGATTATATCTTTCTCTGTGGTTACTCAAATCTATCTCTCTGCTATGGATTATATCTTTCTCTGTTGATACTTAAATCTATCTCTCAGCTATGGATTATATCTTTCTCTTTTGATACTTAAATCTATCTCTCTGCTATGGATTATATCTCTCTCTGTTGATACTCAAATATATCTCTCTGCTATGGATTATATCTCTCTCTGTTGATACTTGAATCTATCTCTCTGCTATGGATTATATCTCTCTCTGTTGATACTTAAATCTATCTCTCTGCTATGGATTATATCTCTCTCTGTTGATACTTAAATCTATCTCTCTGCTATGGATTATATCTTTCTCTGTGGTTACTCAAATCTATCTCTCTGCTATGGATTATATCTTTCTCTGTTGATACTTAAATCTATCTCTCTGCTATGGATTATATCTCTCTCTGTTGATACTTAAATCTATCTCTTTGCTATGGATTATATCTCTCTCTGTTGATACTTGAATCTATCTCTCTGCTATGGATTATATCTTTCTCTGTTGATATTTAAATCTATCTCTCTGCTATGGATTATATCTCTCTCTGTTGATACTTAAATATATCTCTCTGCTATGGATTATATCTCTCTCTGTTGATACTTGAATCTATCTCTCTGCTATGGATTATATCTCTCTCTGTTGATACTTAAATCTATCTCTCTGCTATGGATTATATCTTTCTCTGTGGTTACTCAAATCTATCTCTCTGCTATGGATTATATCTTTCTCTGTTGATACTTAAATCTATCTCTCAGCTATGGATTATATCTTTCTCTTTTGATACTTAAATCTATCTCTCTGCTATGGATTATATCTCTCTCTGTTGATACTTAAATATATCTCTCTGCTATGGATTATATCTCTCTCTGTTGATACTTAAATCTATCTCTCTGCTATGGATTATATCTCTCTCTGTTGATACTTAAATCTATCTCTCTGCTATGGATTATATCTTTCTCTGTGGTTACTCAAATCTATCTCTCTGCTATGGATTATATCTTTCTCTTTTGATACTTAAATCTATCTCTCTGCTATGGATTATATCTCTCTCTGTTGATACTTAAATCTATCTCTCTGCTATGGATTATATCTCTCTCTGTTGATACTTAAATCTATCTCTCTGCTATGGATTATATCTCTCTCTGTTGATACTTAAATCTATCTCTCTGCTATGGATTATATCTCTCTCTGTTGATACTTAAATCTATCTCTTTGCTATGGATTATATCTCTCTCTGTTGATACTTGAATCTATCTCTCTGCTATGGTTTTTATCTCTCTCTGTTGATACTTAAATCTATCTCTCTGCTATGGATTATATCTCTCTCTGTTGATACTTAAATATATCTCTCTGCTATGGATTATATCTCTCTCTGTTGATACTTGAATCTATCTCTCTGCTATGGATTATATCTCTCTCTGTTGATACTTAAATCTATCTCTCTGCTATGGATTATATCTCTCTCTGTTGATACTTAAATCTATCTCTTTGCTATGGATTATATCTCTCTCTGTTGATACTTAAATCTATCTCTCTGCTATGGATTATATCTCTCTCTGTTGATACTTAAATCTATCTCTTTGCTATGGATTATATCTCTCTCTGTTGATACTTAAATATATCTCTCTGCTATGGATTATATCTCTCCCTGTTGATACTTGAATCTATCTCTCTGCTATGGATTATATCTCTCTCTGTTGATACTTAAATCTATCTCTCTGCTATGGATTATATCTCTCTCTGTTGATATTTAAATCTATCTCTCTGCTATGGATTATATCTCTCTCTGTTGATACTTAAATCTATCTCTCTGCTATGGATTATATCTTTCTCTGTGGTTACTCAAATCTATCTCTCTGCTATGGATTATATCTCTCTCTGTTGATACTTAAATCTATCTCTCTGCTATGGATTATATCTCTCTCTGTTGATACTTAAATCTATCTCTCTGCTATGGATTATATCTCTCTCTGTTGATACTTAAATCTATCTCTCTGCTATGGATTATATCTCTCTCTGTTGATACTTAAATCTATCTCTCTGCTATGGATTATATCTTTCTCTGTGGTTACTCAAATCTATCTCTCTGCTATGGATTATATCTTTCTCTGTTGATACTTAAATCTATCTCTCAGCTATGGATTATATCTTTCTCTTTTGATACTTAAATCTATCTCTCTGCTATGGATTATATCTCTCTCTGTTGATACTCAAATATATCTCTCTGCTATGGATTATATCTCTCTCTGTTGATACTTGAATCTATCTCTCTGCTATGGATTATATCTCTCTCTGTTGATACTTAAATCTATCTCTCTGCTATGGATTATATCTCTCTCTGTTGATACTTAAATCTATCTCTCTGCTATGGATTATATCTTTCTCTGTGGTTACTCAAATCTATCTCTCTGCTATGGATTATATCTTTCTCTGTTGATACTTAAATCTATCTCTCTGCTATGGATTATATCTCTCTCTGTTGATACTTAAATCTATCTCTTTGCTATGGATTATATCTCTCTCTGTTGATACTTGAATCTATCTCTCTGCTATGGATTATATCTTTCTCTGTTGATATTTAAATCTATCTCTCTGCTATGGATTATATCTCTCTCTGTTGATACTTAAATCTATCTCTCTGCTATGGATTATATCTCTCTCTGTTGATACTTAAATCTATCTCTCTGCTATGGATTATATCTTTCTCTGTGGTTACTCAAATCTATCTCTCTGCTGTGGATTATATCTTTCTCTTTTGATACTTAAATCTATCTCTCTGCTATGGATTATATCTCTCTCTGTTGATACTTAAATCTATCTCTTTGCTATGGATTATATCTCTCTCTGTTGATACTTAAATCTATCTCTCTGCTATGGATTATATCTTTCTCTGTGGTTACTCAAATCTATCTCTCTGCTATGGATTATATCTCTCTCTGTTGATACTTAAATCTATCTCTTTGCTATGGATTATATCTTTCTCTGTTGATACTTAAATCTATCTCTTTGCTATGGATTATATCTCTCTCTGTTGATACTTAAATCTATCTATCTGCTATGGATTATATCTCTCTCTGTTGATACTTAAATCTATCTCTCTGCTATGGATTATATCTTTCTCTGTGGTTACTCAAATCTATCTCTCTGCTATGGATTATATCTTTCTCTGTGGTTACTCAAATCTATCTCTCTGCTATGGATTATATCTCTCTCTGTTGATACTTGAATCTATCTCTCTGCTATGGATTATATCTTTCTCTGTTGATATTTAAATCTATCTCTCTGCTATGGATTATATCTCTCTCTGTTGATACTTAAATCTATCTCTCTGCTATGGATTATATCTCTCTCTGTTGATACTTAAATCTATCTCTCTGCTATGGATTATATCTTTCTCTGTGGTTACTCAAATCTATCTCTCTGCTGTGGATTATATCTTTCTCTTTTGATACTTAAATCTATCTCTCTGCTATGGATTATATCTCTCTCTGTTGATACTTAAATCTATCTCTTTGCTATGGATTATATCTCTCTCTGTTGATACTTAAATCTATCTCTCTGCTATGGATTATATCTTTCTCTGTGGTTACTCAAATCTATCTCTCTGCTATGGATTATATCTCTCTCTGTTGATACTTAAATCTATCTCTTTGCTATGGATTATATCTTTCTCTGTTGATACTTAAATCTATCTCTTTGCTATGGATTATATCTCTCTCTGTTGATACTTAAATCTATCTATCTGCTATGGATTATATCTCTCTCTGTTGATACTTAAATCTATCCCTCTGCTATGGATTATATCTTTCTCTTTTGATACCTAAATCTATCTCTCTGCTATGGATTATATCTTTCTCTGTGGTTACTCAAATCTATCTCTCTGCTATGGATTATATCTCTCACTGTTGATATTTAAATCTATCTCTCTGCTATGGATTATATCTCTCTCTGTTGATACTTGAATCTATCTCTCTGCTATGGATTATATCTCTCTCTGTTGATACTTGAATCTATCTCTCTGCTATGGATTATATTTCTCTCTGTTGATACTTGAATCTATCTCTCTGCTATGGATTATATCTCTCTCCGTTGATACTTAAATCTATCTCTCTGCTATGGATTATATCTTTCTCTGTGGTTACTCAAATCTATCTCTCTGCTATGGATTATATCTCTCTCTGTTGATACTTGAATCTATCTCTCTGCTATGGATTATATCTCTCTCTGTTGATACTTGAATCTATCTCTCTGCTATGGATTATATCTCTCTCTGTTGATACTTGAATCTATCTCTCTGCTATGGATTATATCTCTCTCTGTTGATACTTGAATCTATCTCTCTGCTATGGATTATATCTCTCTCTGTTGATACTTAAATCTATCTCTCTGCTATGGATTATATCTTTCTCTGTTGATATTTAAATCTATCTCTTTGCTATGGATTATATCTCTCTCTGTTGATACTTGAATCTATCTCTCTGCTATGGATTATATCTCTCTCTGTTGATACTTAAATCTATCTCTTTGCTATGGATTATATCTCTCTCTGTTGATACTTAAATCTATCTCTTTGCTATGGATTATATCTCTCTCTGTTGATACTTGAATCTATCTCTCTGCTATGGATTATATCTCTCTCTGTTGATACTTAAATCTATCTCTCTGCTATGGATTATATCTTTCTCTTTTGATACCTAAATCTATCTCTCTG
Organism: Thysanoteuthis rhombus; assembly: GCA_963457665.1. Taxonomy (NCBI): domain Eukaryota; kingdom Metazoa; phylum Mollusca; class Cephalopoda; order Oegopsida; family Thysanoteuthidae; genus Thysanoteuthis; species Thysanoteuthis major. The sequence continues at coordinate 32,006,108 of OY735236.1, read as the reverse complement.
CTATGGATTATATCTTTCTCTTTTGATATTTAAATCTATCTCTCTGCTATGGATTATATCTCTCTCTGTTGATACTCAAATCTATCTCTCTGCTATGGATTATATCTTTCTCTTTTGATACTTAAATCTATCTCTCTGCTATGGATTATATCTCTCTCTGTTGATATTTAAATCTATCTCTCTGCTATGGATTATATCTTTCTCTTTTGATACCTAAATCTATCTCTCTGCTATGGATTATATCTTTCTCTTTTGATACTTAAATCTATCTCTCTGCTATGGATTATATCTTTCTCTTTTGATACCTAAATCTATCTCTCTGCTATGGATTATATCTTTCTCTTTTGATACCTAAATCTATCTCTCTGCTATGGATTATATCTTTCTCTTTTGATACCTAAATCTATCTCTCTGCTATGGATTATATCTTTCTCTTTTGATACTTAAATCTATCTCTCTGCTATGGATTATATCTTTCTCTTTTGATACTTAAATCTATCTCTCTGCTATGGATTATATCTTTCTCTGTTGATACTTAAATCTATCTCTCTGCTATGGATTATATCTTTCTCTTTTGATACCTAAATCTATCTCTCTGCTATGGATTATATCTTTCTCTTTTGATACTTAAATCTATCTCTCTGCTATGGATTATATCTTTCTCTTTTGATACCTAAATCTATCTCTCTGCTATGGATTATATCTTTCTCTTTTGATACTTAAATCTATCTCTCTGCTATGGATTATATCTGTCTCTTTTGATACCTAAATCTATCTCTCTGCTATGGATTATATCTTTCTCTTTTGATACCTAAATCTATCTCTCTGCTATGGATTATATCTTTCTCTTTTGATACTTAAATCTATCTCTCTGCTATGGATTATATCTCTCTCTGTTGATATTTAAATCTATCTCTCTGCTATGGATTATATCTTTCTCTTTTGATACCTAAATCTATCTCTCTGCTATGGATTATATCTTTCTCTTTTGATACTTAAATCTATCTCTCTGCTATGGATTACACCTATCTCTGTTGACACTTAAATCTATCTCTCTGCTATGGATTATATCTCTCTCTGTTGATATTTAAATCTATCTCTCTGCTATGGATTATATCTTTCTCTTTTGATACCTAAATCTATCTCTCTGCTATGGATTATATCTCTCTCTGTTGATATTTAAATCTATCTCTCTGCTATGGATTATATCTTTCTCTTTTGATACCTAAATCTATCTCTCTGCTATGGATTATATCTCTTTCTGTTGATATTTAAATCTATCTCTCTGCTATGGATTATATCTTTCTCTTTTGATACTTAAATCGATCTCTCTGCTATGGATTACACCTATCTCTGTTGACACTTAAATCTATCTCTCTGCTATGGATTATATCTCTCTCTGTTGATATTTAAATCTATCTCTCTGCTATGGATTATATCTTTCTCTTTTGATACCTAAATCTATCTCTCTGCTATGGATTATATCTTTCTCTTTTGATACTTAAATCTATCTCTCTGCTATGGATTACACCTATCTCTGTTGACACTTAAATCTATCTCTCTGCTATGGATTATATCTCTCTCTGTTGATATTTAAATCTATCTCTCTGCTATGGATTATATCTTTCTCTTTTGATACCTAAATCTATCTCTCTGCTATGGATTATATCTTTCTCTTTTGATACCTAAATCTATCTCTCTGCTATGGATTATATCTCTCTCTGTTGATACTTAAATCTATCTCTCTGCTATGGATTATATCTTTCTCTTTTGATACTTAAATCTATCTCTCTGCTATGGATTACACCTATCTCTGTTGATACTTAAATCTATCTCACTGCTATGGATTATATCTTTCTCTGTTGATACTTAAATCTATCTCTCTGCTATGGATTACACCTATCTCTGTTGACACTTAAATCTATCTCTCTGCTATGGATTATATCTCTCTCTGTTGATATTTAAATCTATCTCTCTGCTATGGATTATATCTTTCTCTTTTGATACCTAAATCTATCTCTCTGCTATGGATTATATCTTTCTCTTTTGATACTTAAATCTATCTCTCTGCTATGGATTATATCTTTCTCTGTTGACACTTAAATCTATCTCTCTGCTATGGATTTTATCTCTCTCTGTTGATATTTAAATCTATCTCTCTGCTATGGATTATATCTTTCTCTTTTGATACCTAAATCTATCTCTCTGCTATGGATTATATCTTTCTCTTTTGATACTTAAATCTATCTCTCTGCTATGGATTATATCTTTCTCTGTTGATATTTAAATCTATCTCTCTGCTATGGATTATATCTTTCTCTTTTGATACCTAAATCTATCTCTCTGCTATGGATTATATCTCTCTCTGTTGATATTTAAATCTATCTCTCTGCTATGGATTATATCTTTCTCTTTTGATACCTAAATCTATCTCTCTGCTATGGATTATATCTCTTTCTGTTGATATTTAAATCTATCTCTCTGCTATGGATTATATCTTTCTCTTTTGATACTTAAATCGATCTCTCTGCTATGGATTACACCTATCTCTGTTGACACTTAAATCTATCTCTCTGCTATGGATTATATCTCTCTCTGTTGATATTTAAATCTATCTCTCTGCTATGGATTATATCTTTCTCTTTTGATACCTAAATCTATCTCTCTGCTATGGATTATATCTTTCTCTTTTGATACTTAAATCTATCTCTCTGCTATGGATTACACCTATCTCTGTTGACACTTAAATCTATCTCTCTGCTATGGATTATATCTCTCTCTGTTGATATTTAAATCTATCTCTCTGCTATGGATTATATCTTTCTCTTTTGATACCTAAATCTATCTCTCTGCTATGGATTATATCTTTCTCTTTTGATACCTAAATCTATCTCTCTGCTATGGATTATATCTCTCTCTGTTGATACTTAAATCTATCTCTCTGCTATGGATTATATCTTTCTCTTTTGATACTTAAATCTATCTCTCTGCTATGGATTACACCTATCTCTGTTGATACTTAAATCTATCTCACTGCTATGGATTATATCTTTCTCTGTTGATACTTAAATCTATCTCTCTGCTATGGATTACACCTATCTCTGTTGACACTTAAATCTATCTCTCTGCTATGGATTATATCTCTCTCTGTTGATATTTAAATCTATCTCTCTGCTATGGATTATATCTTTCTCTTTTGATACCTAAATCTATCTCTCTGCTATGGATTATATCTTTCTCTTTTGATACTTAAATCTATCTCTCTGCTATGGATTATATCTTTCTCTGTTGACACTTAAATCTATCTCTCTGCTATGGATTTTATCTCTCTCTGTTGATATTTAAATCTATCTCTCTGCTATGGATTATATCTTTCTCTTTTGATACCTAAATCTATCTCTCTGCTATGGATTATATCTTTCTCTTTTGATACTTAAATCTATCTCTCTGCTATGGATTATATCTTTCTCTTTTGATACCTAAATCTATCTCTCTGCTATGGATTATATCTTTCTCTTTTGATACCTAAATCTATCTCTCTGCTATGGATTATATCTTTCTCTGTTGATACTTAAATCTATCTCTCTGCTATGGATTATATCTCTCTCTGTTGATATTTAAATCTATCTCTCTGCTATGGATTATATCTTTCTCTTTTGATACCTAAATCTATCTCTCTGCTATGGATTATATCTTTCTCTTTTGATACTTAAATCTATCTCTCTGCTATGGATTACACCTATCTCTGTTGACACTTAAATCTATCTCTCTGCTATGGATTATATCTCTCTCTGTTGATATTTAAATCTATCTCTCTGCTATGGATTATATCTTTCTCTTTTGATGCTTAAATCTATCTCTCTGCTATGGATTATATCTTTCTCTTTTGATACTTAAATCTATCTCTCTGCTATGGATTATATCTTTCTCTTTTGATACTTAAATCTATCTCTCTGCTATGGATTTTATCTCTCTCTGTTGACACTTAAATCTATCTCTCTGCTATGGATTATATCTCTCTCTGTTGATATTTAAATCTATCTCTCTGCTATGGATTATATCTTTCTCTTTTGATACCTAAATCTATCTCTCTGCTATGGATTATATCTCTCTCTGTTGATATTTAAATCTATCTCTCTGCTATGGATTATATCTCTCTCTGTTGACACTTAAATCTATCTCTCTGCTATGGATTATATCTTTCTCTTTTGATACTTAAATCTATCTCTCTGCTATGGATTTTATCTCTCTCTGTTGACACTTAAATCTATCTCTCTGCTATGGATTATATCTCTCTCTGTTGATATTTAAATCTATCTCTCTGCTATGGATTATATCTTTCTCTTTTGATACCTAAATCTATCTCTCTGCTATGGATTATATCTCTCTCTGTTGATATTTAAATCTATCTCTCTGCTATGGATTATATCTCTCTCTGTTGACACTTAAATCTATCTCTCTGCTATGGATTATATCTCTCTCTGTTGATACTTAAATCTATCTCTCTGCTATGGATTATATCTTTCTCTTTTGATACCTAAATCTATCTCTCTGCTATGGATTATATCTCTCTCTGTTGATATTTAAATCTATCTCTCTGCTATGGATTATATCTTTCTCTTTTGATACTTAAATCTATCTCTCTGCTATGGATTACACCTATCTCTGTTGACACTTAAATCTATCTCTCTGCTATGGATTATATCTCTCTCTGTTGATATTTAAATCTATCTCTCTGCTATGGATTATATCTTTCTCTTTTGATACCTAAATCTATCTCTCTGCTATGGATTATATCTTTCTCTTTTGATATTTAAATCTATCTCTCTGCTATGGATTATATCTTTCTCTTTTGATACCTAAATATATCTCTCTGCTATGGATTATATCTTTCTCTTTTGATACCTAAATCTATCTCTCTGCTATGGATTATATCTTTCTCTGTTGATACTTAAATCTATCTCTCTGCTATGGATTATATCTTTCTCTTTTGATACTTAAATCTATCTCTCTGCTATGGATTACACCTATCTCTGTTGACACTTAAATCTATCTCTCTGCTATGGATTATATCTCTCTCTGTTGATATTTAAATCTATCTCTCTGCTATGGATTATATCTTTCTCTTTTGATACTTAAATCTATCTCTCTGCTATGGATTATATCTTTCTCTTTTGATACCTAAATCTATCTCTCTGCTATGGATTATATCTTTCTCTTTTGATACTTAAATCTATCTCTCTGCTATGGATTATATCTCTCTCTGTTGATACTTAAATCTATCTCTCTGCTATGGATTATATCTCTCTCTTTTGATACCTAAATCTATCTCTCTGCTATGGATTATATCTTTCTCTTTTGATACCTAAATCTATCTCTCTGCTATGGATTATATCTTTCTCTTTTGATACTTAAATCTATCTCTCTGCTATGGATTATATCTCTCTCTGTTGATACTTAAATCTATCTCTCTGCTATGGATTATATCTTTCTCTTTTGATACCTAAATCTATCTCTCTGCTATGGATTATATCTTTCTCTTTTGATACTTAAATCTATCTCTCTGCTATGGATTATATCTTTCTCTTTTGATACCTAAATCTATCTCTCTGCTATGGATTATATCTTTCTCTTTTGATACCTAAATCTATCTCTCTGCTATGGATTATATCTCTCTCTGTTGATACTTAAATCTATCTCTCTGCTATGGATTATATCTTTCTCTTTTGATACCTAAATCTATCTCTCTGCTATGGATTATATCTTTCTCTTTTGATACTTAAATCTATCTCTCTGCTATGGATTACACCTATCTCTGTTGACACTTAAATCTATCTCTCTGCTATGGATTATATCTCTCTCTGTTGATATTTAAATCTATCTCTCTGCTATGGATTATATCTTTCTCTTTTGATACTTAAATCTATCTCTCTGCTATGGATTACACCTATCTCTGTTGACACTTAAATCTATCTCTCTGCTATGGATTATATCTCTCTCTGTTGATATTTAAATCTATCTCTCTGCTATGGATTATATCTTTCTCTTTTGATACTTAAATTTATCTCTCTGCTATGGATTACATCTCTCTCTGTTGATACTTAAATCTATCTCTCTGCTATGGATTATATCTCTCTCTGTTGATATTTAAATCTATCTCTCTGCTATGGATTATATCTCTCTCTGTTGATACCTAAATCTATCTCTCTGCTATGGATTATATCTTTCTCTTTTGATACTTAAATCTATCTCTCTGCTATGGATTATATCTTTCTCTTTTGATACCTAAATCTATCTCTCTGCTATGGATTATATCTCTCTCTGTTGATATTTAAATCTATCTCTCTGCTATGGATTATATCTTTCTCTTTTGATACCTAAATCTATCTCTCTGCTATGGATTATATCTCTCTCTGTTGATACTTAAATCTATCTCTCTGCTATGGATTATATCTTTCTCTTTTGATACTTAAATCTATCTCTCTGCTATGGATTACACCTATCTCTGTTGATACTTAAATCTATCTCTCTGCTATGGATTATATCTTTCTCTGTTGATACTTAAATCTATCTCTCTGCTATGGATTATATCTTTCTCTTTTGATACTTAAATCTATCTCTCTGCTATGGATTATATCTTTCTCTTTTGATACCTAAATCTATCTCTCTGCTATGGATTATATCTTTCTCTTTTGATACCTAAATCTATCTCTCTGCTATGGATTATATCTTTCTCTTTTGATACTTAAATCTATCTCTCTGCTATGGATTATATCTTTCTCTGTTGATACTTAAATCTATCTCTCTGCTATGGATTATATCTTTCTCTTTTGATACTTAAATCTATCTCTCTGCTATGGATTATATCTTTCTCTGTTGATACTTAAATCTATCTCCCTGCTATGGATTATATTTTTCTCTGTTGATACTTAAATCTATCTCTCTGCTATGGATTATATTTCTCTCTGTTGATACTTAAATCTATCTCCCTGCTATGGATTATATCTTTCTCTGTTGATACTTAAATCTATCTCTCTGCTATGGATTATATCTTTCAGTTTTGACACTTAAATCTTTCTCTCTGCTATGGATTATATCTCTCTCTGTTGATACTTAAATCTATCTCTCTGCTATGGATTATATCTCTCTCTGTTGATACTTAAATCTATCTCTCTGCAATGGATTATATCTCTCTCTGTTGATACTTAAATCTATCTCTCTGCAATGGATTATATCTCTCTCTGTGGATACTTAAATCTATCTCTCTGCTATGGATTATATCTTTCTCTGTTGATACTTAAATCTATCTCTCTGCTATGGATTATATTTCTCTCTGTTGATACTTAAATCTATCTCCCTGCTATGGATTATATCTTCCTCTGTTGATACTTAAATCTATCTCTCTGCTATGGATTATATCTCTCTCTGTTGACACTTAAATCTATCTCTCTGCTATGGATTATATCTCTCTCTGTTGATACTTAAATCCATCTCTCTGCTATGGATTATATCTTTCTCTTTTGATACCTAAATCTATCTCTCTGCTATGGATTATATCTTTCTCTTTTGATACTTGAATCTATCTCTCTGCTATGGATTATATCTCTCTCTGTTGATACTTAAATCCATCTCTCTGCTATGGATTATATCTCTCTCTGTTGACACTTAAATCTATCTCTCTGCTATGGATTATATCTCTCTCTGTTGATACTTGAATCTATCTCTCTGCTATGGATTATATCTCTCTCTGTTGATACTTAAATCTATCTCTCTGCTATGGATTATATCTTTCTCTTTTGATACTTAAATCTATCTCTCTGCTATGGATTATATCTCTCTCTGTTGATACTTAAATCCATCTCTCTGCTATGGATTATATCTCTCTCTGTTGACACTTAAATCTATCTCTCTGCTATGGATTATATCTCTCTCTGTGGATACTTAAATCTATCTCTCTGCTATGGATTATATCTTTCTCTTTTGACACTTAAATCTATCTCTCTGCAATGGATTATATCTCTCTCTGTTGATACTTAAATCTATCTCTCTGCTATGGATTATATCTTTCTCTGTTGATACTTAAATCTATCTCTCTGCTATGGATTATATCTCTCTCTGTTGACACTTAAATGTATCTCTCTGCCATGGATTATATCTCTCTCTGTTAATACTTAAATCTATCTCCCTGCTATGGATTATATCTTTCTCTGTTGATACTTAAATCTATCTCTCTGCTATGGATTATATTTCTCTCTGTTGATACTTAAATCTATCTCCCTGCTATGGATTATATCTCTCTCTGTTGATACTTAAATCTATCTCTCTGCTATGGATTATATCTTTCTGTTTTGACACTTAAATCTTTCTCTCTGCCATGGATTATATCTCTCTCTGTTGATACTTAAATCTATCTCTCTGCTATGGATTATATCTCTCTCTGTTGATACTTAAATCTATCTCTCTGCAATGGATTATATCTCTCTCTGTTGATACTTAAATCTATCTCTCTGCTATGGATTATATCTCTCTCTGTTGATACTTAAATCTATCTCTCTGCAATGGATTATATCTTTCTGTTTTGACACTTAAATCTTTCTCTCTGCTATGGATTATATCTCTCTCTGTTGATACTTAAATCTATCTCTCTGCTATGGATTATATCTCTCTCTGTTGATACTTAAATCTATCTCTCTGCAATGGATTATATCTCTCTCTGTTGATACTTAAATCTATCTCTCTGCTATGGATTATATCTCTCTCTGTTGATACTTAAATCTATCTCTCTGCAATGGATTATATCTCTCTCTGTTGATACTTAAATCTATCTCTCTGCAATGGATTATATCTCTCTCTGTGGATACTTAAATCTATCTCTCTGCTATGGATTATATCTTTCTCTGTTGATACTTAAATCTATCTCTCTGCTATGGATTATATTTCTCTCTGTTGATACTTAAATCTATCTCCCTGCTATGGATTATATCTTCCTCTGTTGATACTTAAATCTATCTCTCTGCTATGGATTATATCTTTCTCTGTTGACACTTAAATGTATCTCTCTGCTATGGATTATGTCTCTCTCTGTTGATACTTAAATCTATCTCCCTGCTATGGATTATATCTTCCTCTTTTGATACTTAAATCTATCTCTCTGCTATGGATTATATCTCTCTCTCTGTTGATACTTAAATCTATCTCTCTGCTATGGATTATGTCTCTCTCTGTTGATACTTAAATCTATCTCTCCGCTATGGATTATATCTTTCTCTTTTGATGCTTAAATCTCTTTCTCTTGGTCTAGAAGACTGTTAGACTTCAATAGCAATGATGGGTAATTCTATACTAGATATGAATTGCACAGAATTGTTGGTTTCGCTTATTGTGCAAGTGGACAGAGGCATAGCTTAGGGGATGAAGGCGTCTATAACAAAATACTCTCTTAGCTCCCTACTGAGGCATCTTTACCCCCAAAAAACTCTGTGAATAGTAGTCAAGTACTGCATTTTTATTAATATCATACATTGACATGGATACTTTTATAAACACATGAATGGCTTGCATTATAATTCCACTTTTGGGGTTGTTTTTCACCAATTGACAGTATATATCTATAGCAAATTTTATTTTCTTCATCAAATCTCACTATATGTTGTAAGGGTGCCTCAAAAGGAACCAAGCCCCCAGATCCCTGAATTCTATCTTTACCTTTGTGAATGTAGCCTTTCACGAACTGAATGAACAATTCAGCATAAACTTAGATTGTAAATTGACCTTCCCCCTTTAAAATCTATTTTTGGGTCGAATTTTCAAAAAACAAAAAAATGTCCTCTCTTGACATAATGAGGAGTAATTGTTTCAGTCATCAGGCCTCTTACACTTACGAGTGCAACCTATATGTGCAACACATACATTGCCAGCCAGCCTGCCAGAGGCACTTGAAAACTGAAGAAACCTATGTTAACTATGATAGCTATTCTGGTTGACAGTCTCTAATAGCCTCGAACAAGTCCATGTTGAAGGAACTACTTGTATGTATCAAACTTGAGAGTAGAAATTCAGATGAAAATGGTCAATCGAAATAATGTCATCTGCAAGGCAGTTGCCCGGTGAGTTGGTCAGCACCTATCATTACTTGCTGACATCTACTAATGAAATATCTTGCGGTCAATTGAGCTCTGAACCTTTAACTTGTTACTGTGTTCTGCCCATTAAGCAGTCTGCCATGTTTAAAAGGGTTGATTCCCAGTGGTCGAGGTGTGTACAGGTCACTTTTCCTTTTCTTTCCTGGTCCTGCTGAAATAAGGAATGTCCACCTCATTACGCTTGAAAGGTGTGACCATTTCCAGGTACAATGATTGATGAAGATGATTGCATCAATAAGAATCGACAAAGTAAACATCCAATGATTGTATATACACACACACATATATATATATGTATATATATAGACAAATAATTCTAAGTTCTACTTCATTCATATTCCGTGCTCTACATTAACTAAATGTTGAATGCATGGAGTACTTTATGAAATGAACCCATCACACATAAGATATTGAATAACTGATTGGTACTTTGATGTATATATATATATATATATATATATATATACATATATATGTATATATATATATATATATATATATATATATATATATATATATATATACATTCCAGCACTCCTATCCTTTTAAGATGTTGATGAATGTTAATGCTGAAAGAAAGAGAATTATTCTATTAGAAAATTTATACTGTCTCAAAACAATATACATATATATGTATATATATATATATATATATATATATATATATATATACATATATATATATATATTCATATATATATATATATATATATATATATATATACATACATATATATATATATACATATATATATATATATGTATATATATATATATACATATATATATATATATATATATATACATATATATATATATATATATATATATATATATATATATATATATATGTATATATATATATATATATATATGTATATATATATATATATGTATATATATATATATGTATATATATATATATATATATGTATATATATATATATATATATATGTATATATATATATATGTATATATATATATATATATATGTATATATATATATATGTATATATATATATATATATATGTATATATATATATATGTATATATACATATATATATATATGTATACATATGTATACATGAAAATTAACGTGTTAAATTGAATTAGAAATCGATTCTTCGATTTCATCTTTTCATCTCATTAAAACCTTATGAAAGGCATATATATGAAAAGGTTGTAATAAAATTTCAAGTTCAGAATTTTTTTCAAACTTAATTATTCACATTTATTTTTTAAATGGCTTTTATCCAGTTTTTGGAACCATTCCCTTCATTCATGTAATGAACAGTATGAATTTCTATGCTTCTCTGACCTTAACAATCATGTCTTCCACTTGGAGGTAACAATTCTTTTTATAAGAAATTGTTTGAAGCAATGAACTCTTCCACCGAAACATTTTTTGTTATTCTCTTTTCTGAAAAATCGACTCATCCATGGATTTTTCAATTTATATATATCTATATATCTATATATATATATATATATATATATATATATATGTGTGTGTGTGTGTGTGTGTGTGTGTGTTTGTATGTGTGTTTGTAGAGCTGCAGAGGGGTGTAATTCTCAACAGAATCAGCAAAAATTGAAATTTCAATTCATACTGATAATGTTCATTGCACACTGATACATTTGTGAAAGGCATGAACTCACACTTTCCAATTCATAGCCAGATCTCTCGATTAAATATTCTATCACTTGCAGCTCTTTCTCAATCATAGTATTCACTCTTTTTCTCTCAGTTTTGCTTTCCCTCTACTTGGAAACTTGCACAAATCACTCTCCCATAACTATTTACAAGACTTCACTTGCTTTGATTGCCTTGAAATCAACTTATCCTTGCACTTCTCACATCGCTAGACATAGCACGGGCATATCAAGAAGCTTCACGCACAATAATTTACTGAAGTTCGACACCACTTCCTCTTCTCCAGAGTTATCAGTCTGTGGAACAGTCTCGGATGGAGAACGTACAAGAAAACCAGATGGGGGCATCAAAATGTGAATCAATAAGTATTAAGCAGCGTAGATGAGTGAGTAGATATTAAAACTGGGCAGTATATAAATGGATGAATAACCAGATAGAAATCTTGATAAATATATGATACAATTTTTCCAAAAAATAATATCATCATCATCATCATCATCATCATCATCATCATCATCATCATCATCATCATCATCATCATCATCATCATCATCATCGGTCTGTTAGCATCTGTCGTCGGACCTATACCCTCCCTAAGATTTTCCAGGCCTCTCTAGCATCAGCTTTGCGGGACCAGTACTTCCAGAATTTATCTCACTCGCCGCACCATCTTACTTTCTGTTGGCCACAGCTTCGCGTATGATCTCTGGGGATCTGTTCAGCAGTTGACTGCAACATGTCCAGCCCATTGCCATTTGAGTTTTCTAACAGTTTCTGTGATGTCTCGGATGACCCCTGTCTTTTCCCTGATATACTGTGCCATCTTGAATTCTTTCAATGTGATGTTGAGTATGATTCCCTCCTGTGCTCGTTGCTTGGTTCTCAGTTTGAGGGTCAATCTTTTGGTTAGGTTCTATGTTGCAGCTCCATAGGTGACTATCTGTAGGATACATATACCCTTCTTTAAGACTAGTGGGATTTTTTTGTTCTTGAAAGTCAAGCTTTCTCTACCGAAATCTTGCCAACCTAGAGTGATTTTTTCAAAAGTAGTCCAAAAAATCACATTGGCCACCATATGTTTACCAACAAAAAATCAGTTATCAATCATCTCAAAATCTACCAACTGGCTGAATGTACTATGGTATGACAAACTAGATTAATTCCAAAAGTACTGGCTCCGTGATGCCCATGATAGAAAGATCTGGTGGATCTTGGGTGTGGTCTATGTCCAATGATGGACCCTGAAAGACTGCTGCTGCTGGTGATGATGATGATGATGAAAAGAAGCTAATTCTGCCGGTCGTTGTTAGTGGGTTTGATCCTAACTGGATCTCCAATCATTAAGTAATATAATATATACAACTCACAGAAAGTAAAGTTTTAGTTTTGCAGGTTTCTTCTTCAAAGTGGGCGGCATGTTCGTAGAAAATGTTACATTACGTCTCTTTTCAACTTGAGTTATTTTGAACTGGTAAGGATAGAATGTTCTCAAAAAAATTATGTCTTTTGTAGAATGTAATCAGAAATGTGAATCAATGTTTCACTTGAAATTTAGGGGTATAGGCCCCATCTAGCTGGGAATATCAATCTGGAGGGTGGGTATTTTCAGCCACTCAATTAAAATAATGGTTATCCATATTATATTCAAAGTTTTACAGCAAATAACCATAACCAGATCTTACTTACCATGTACTCTTTTGAGCAAGTGCAGGAGAACTACATGTATTCTAATGCGGATGCATATTTCAAGTGTGCCTTTAAGTGGTTCGCTGAGTCAATTAGCATATGTTGGGCGTGTCAGATTAATATTTTGTTGGCCCCAGGGCTACTGGTACTGTATGCCCCAAGTAATATTCCCAAAAGAAAAAAAGTTTAAGAGAAAATTGAAATTTTATCCATATGGCTAACGATAATTAAAATTCAAAAATTTGTTTTGCATAATTTCTTGGAAACAAATTATTTTAAAACATCAATTAATCGTAATTTCTTGAGGACATAATTTTTCAAATGCCAAGAGAGCAAATCTATAAGTTCTTGTGCTATTGTCAAACTGTAAGTATTCTTTACATCTTTCAGGTTGGAGTAAAACATCTCTCCAGTCACTCTTGTTATCATTAAAATAGGAAAATCTGTAATGCTATACAACATGAGGAAATGAAAGAGTTAATCCATTGTTCCCTACAAGGGCGTTGATATCAAAAGCTTGTTTTGTTTCATGTTTGTCCTTGGGTTACAATGTTTACTACATATATATATATATATATATATATATATATATATATATATATATATATATATATATATATATATATATATTATTATTATTATTATTAATATTCAGGGTTGAGCACTCTTCAAGTGAGGTAACTTGTTCATTATAAGCTTATGTTATCTTCCAACTTTGGAATAGAGCATTCTGGTGGATGGGGAATGAATGCGTGAATGAATACCTCTCTTAAATTCAACCTTACTGACCATCCAGTTCTGCGCTGGGCATAGAAAAAAAGCCAGCCTCTGGGTCCAAACCAAAGGTTTCGATCCTACCTCGTGGTATTGGATGGGATAATAGATAGTCTATAGCCACACTGAAGAGTTGTAATACAACAAAACAGCTGTCTGTGGATGACACAATAATATATATATATATATATATATATATATATATATATATATATATAAACCCTAAAAACATATACTCACACAGCACACACCACTGAGGATGGGAATAAATCACGAAATATGTCTGGACCATCAACATCTACCTACAGATAAATAAACCTTACCTCAAAACACTTTATCTCACTCTTTACTGTTCATATTTATATATATATATATATATATATATATATATATATATATATGTAAATACATACATATATATATATATATATATATATATGTATAAATACATATATATATATATATATATATATATGTATATATATATATATATATATATATATATATACAATATGTTAATTGGAACTTATTAAATAGATAATTTAGAGTACTTATAATAGTACTCAACAATCATAAATGAAATGACACTTCACTTAATTTCTGGAGGCTGTCTTGCTGGCAAAGATCCCGCCTGGGCTGCCACTAACTTTAACCTGGCACTACCCCACCCTTTAATCAGGTCTTCTTACTTAGGGTTTGGGGGGTTGAAATTAGGAACCTTATGGTCAATATAGGCTAACAAGGCTGTACTATTGTTTTTATCTTCCTCTTCCTCCTTGTAGCAAATGTTGATGAGTTTTCCAAAAATTTGCCAGACCTCTCTTTCATGGTCATCGCAGAGCCAATATTTCCTGAAGTTGTTCAGTTCGTCATGTCATTATATCTTTCGATGGACATAATTTTGATGTTTCGATCTTTTCAATTTTTTGATACAGTTGGCAAATTGAGCATTATAATGACTTATTTTGCACCCTCTTTTTCCATTTATCTTCTGAAATTTTCCATAACTGCCAGTCAAGAACAAATGCCTCAAAGCCACGATTGTTTTGTGCATTGCCAACTTGATGAACCCATATGAAAAAACATGGTATTATCTTTCGCTGGGAACAGGTTTGCAATTAATATATTTGAATATAATCCAAATATATTCTGAACTCCTTAGGAAAGGTATCCTTCTGTTACAACCCCTCTTTCCCTGGAAAAGAGGCAGTCAACGTGCATGGCCTACGCAAAAGCGTGTTTCAAAATGAGACATCAAGAATGTGTGCGTTGAATTTACTTCATCCTGATGACTCTGTGATTCAAAAACTTTCCCTGGGCTCATTAATTTGTGGAGCCTCCATAAACGTCAGGTCTGACGATGAAACCTTGAATCGGACGTCCACTGTCTGCATCTAGAAATAGTGCAGACAGATCCACCCTCTTTTGACAGCTGTCTAATTAAAATATCCATCATTATCTATCTGATTACTTATCTATATATCTATATTTCTCTGTTCATATCGATCAGATAATTCTACTCTTCTATCTCAGTCTGTTCATTTATATCTGGTGATTAGAAACCATCAACTAAAACTGTCAATATTTTTTTCTGTTTTTATGGTCGTCTGACTGGCTATGTGTGTTTGTATTAGGGTCGGATTAAGATTGCATAGAGGACCCTGGCTTCAATTCAAACAGGGGGGCCCTCACATCAAAAGTGGTAGGACCAAGCCATAAGATTGACCCCCAAACTAAGAGCCGTGCAATATGCACAAAAGAGAATCACACTCAACATCACATAAGATCATGATAGCACAGTATATCAGACAAACAACAAGAGTCCAAGATATCATAGAAACTGTTAAAAAACTCAAATGGCAATGGGCTAGACATGTTGCAAGAATGTCAAATAACCCCTAGACATCACAACTCACAATGTGGATCTCCCAAGATCATATGTAAAATTGTAGCCGACAGAAAGTAAGATTGTGTTATGAACTAGATAAATTCTTAGAGCACTGGCTCTGCAATGCCCATGGTAGAGAGGTCTGGCAAATCTTGGGGGAGGTCTAGGTTCAATGATAGATGCTAACAGGCTGCTGATGATGATGATGTTAATGATAGTAAACAAGAAATTCTATTGAATTGAATTGTAGTTATATAGAATTTTATCCATATATTTAATATTAATACATCATACGTTTAATAACATCTCTCATGGCAATTTTTCTGGTAACTTATTTTGGGGCTCCATAAATACTTGGAGTTCCTGGCTTCTACCCACTCAGCATATCCCTGAATTTTGCACTAGTATGTACCGAACACACAGGCTGAACCAATTGAACATTTACTAATCATATCTAGACATTGTTTTTTATTTCAAATTCCCCTCTAAATAGTTTTTAGTGAGTAATCCATCTTACAATGTGAGTTTATATTGAATAGGTCCTTAAGTAAGTGTTTAGCTGCATTCATGCTTGTTTTTTGAAATTTCTTATTCTCCTCAATGATCACTGCCCAACAAAAATTTAGTAATTTTAGTTACTCATTCATCGACCATCCTTTTTTCCAATTTTTCAATTCATCACCCCTCTAACAAGGTATGCTGCCAAAAGATGTTGGTCTCTTGATGGTTCCTATCGAGTGACTAAACAGACCTATTCATTTATATAACTTACTCAGTCTCTTCCTATCTATCCTCATATATATATATTAAGATATATAGTGAGATATACTGATGGATGTGATAATGATTCATCTGATCATATCACTGAGTTTGTTGATATCTAAATGATTATTTTTGAATCTCGGTCTGTTAATACCTAGTGGGTGATTTATCTCTACATCTACTGTCTAGCAATCTCGCAACATATATATGATTATCTTTATATTTGGCTGGTAATTTATTTATCTCCCTTTTCTTAATTTATTCATAGATCAACCGAGGTATCTTAGTCTGTTCATTTCCTGTTACCTCACTATATACCTCAATTAGTTGATATATACATCTGATTATCTTTATATCTCAGTCTGTTAATATTTAGATGGTGATTTTTTTATCTGTCTGTCTGTCTGTCTGTCTGTCGTGTAATGTGGTGGTTCCCAACCTTTCTGCTCTCGTGTGTCCATGTAGCATCCTGCAAGGTTCCCCTGTACCCCTGGGAATTATGGAAAACAAGACTGACTGCTGCAGGGACAAACTCCACTCCAAATACTCATCCAATTTGAGCAGATTTTTTTTTTTTATATTGTATGTATAACAAACCTAAGCATCATGAAAAAACATTTTCCTTGTTTAGGTGTATATAAATAGATCTATACATTAGAATGAAATAAGCTTGTGTTCATCTGTGAGATAGATTTTGTCAATATGTAATACTTGTCAGTTCAGTTCAGTTGGTAAGACTACTAACCATTTGGTCATCAGTTCGAATCATGGAAGAGAAATGTTAATTTTATAGATGTATTTATTTATCAGAATGAAATGAACCCTTGCTATAACATGAATTTTTGATAAATAGGTAGAACTAGCTCAGTTGGTTAAAGACAAATTACTGATTACAAATTAATTGGTTGTGATTCCAAATCAGAAAGGAAAATGTTAATTCTTACTCATTCAAGTTTGGTGAGGATTATTCTTGTTCTTGTTTTGGTAGAAAAACATGGTCAATTTCAGGTTTGCACTCGAGTTGGACAAATGTACTGATTTTATTAAGTGCTCCTTAATCAATGACCTCAGTATCACATGGAGTGATAACAAGATAACACAATATATAAGGAAGAAAACGGGAGTCCGGGATATCACAGAATCCATTGAAAAACTCAAATGGTGATGGGCAGGTCGAGTTACAAGAATGGCAGACAACCGATAGGACTCACAACGTGGATCCTCAGAGATCACTTATGAAACCTGCAGAATATATGGCAAAACGAGCTGGAAGGTCAGAGAGTATTGGCTCAGCGATGCCCATGATATAGAAGTCTGTTGAATCATGGGAAAGGTCTAAAAGCTGATGATGATGATGATGAAGGCAGGTTTGGAAAATATCTTAGGCTTATCTTTCACTATCGTTAGATACTGGGTGATTAGTTTTTTGATGTGTTAGGCTTAGATTGTGAGAAGGTTGAGCGTGTTCTTTTAACAACAAGTCCATTGATAAGAGTTGGAAACTTTTGCAACTGCACTGTGCACTACAAAGATCATATTCAGGTGTTTTGAGAGATTTGATCTGTGTTTTGATTTTAATCCCCAACAACACAAACCCATGTTGATGGGAATAACATCAGTGCTTCATGATGAAGTAGGTCGGCCTTGAATATGGTAAGATGAAAGAAAGAAGGTGGAGAGCTTGGTTAGCTGATAGCGTCTATCAGCTGTTTTGCAATGAAGTTGTTGTACGGTGCAGCAGGGTACATCATGGTAAAATACTCAAAAAACCCCTACGTACCCCCTCATGAAGTACAAGTGTACCTTTTGTTCATGTACCCCAGGTTGGGAACCCCTGATGTGTACTTGATCTATTTCTTTCTATTCATGTCTGTTAATTTCTCCAGTCTGTACATCTATATCCGTGGGTGTCTACCATACTGCAATAGTTATTAGGTGTCTAGCCCTTTTCCATTTTTTGTTGCTTGACTATTCATATAATGTCTTTTATTTAAGTCTTCAATCAGATCCATGCTGATCTCTTTCTATATCTTAGAGTTTTCCCAAGTATTGCTCTTTCCATAGCTCTCTGCGCTATTCCAGGTTGATTCTCCGTTCCTTTCCTTAATTTCCATGTCTTGTATCCGTAAGTTATAGCTGGTATTAGGCATTCATTGTATACTTCATGCTTTGAGCAGATTGGCATGGTGCTCTTTGATATGTCTCCATTCATACCAAATGATTTCCAGCCGATCATTATATGTCATTTCATTTAGCTTCCATGGTCATTGTTCCAGGTAAATGTATTTGTCTACCCCTTTAAGAGCCTACTTTTTACTTTCCCTGTTTAGATCACTCAACATGTTTTGTAATCATACTGATGCTTTCGATGACATGGAAACGTCATTAGTGAATATTGAGCAGTTTGAATATTCTCTGTCTATGTTCATTCCCACTCTCTCCCAGCCAGTTTTCTGAAAAATGTTTTCAAGGCTTGCTATAAATAGTTAAGGTGATATTGTATTCCTTTGTCTGACTCCTTTTGCTATCTTTATATATACACATATATATATATATATATATATATTTATATATAAGAGAAGAGTAAAATGTACGGAAAAGCCACACAGGTTCAAGATTATTTTATATTCAATAACTTTTATTTGAGGTATTATCATAATGTATCGTATATGGATGTTATGATTTGAATCTTTTCGAATCAAGTAGTACTTAGATAGGTTACCCTAAAAATGTATTTAACGATGAGGGATCAGTAAATATAACAACAGATGTGACTTGTTGTTTGTGTCACTTCCATTGAGTGTTCACCCACGTGAATATTATAGACAATTAGTTTTAATCTCAGACTGCATGTTTATATATGTATATATGTGCACACATGTATAGAATAGAGCATGAATAATCAAAAAATGAGAATTTGGAAGTGAAAGAGTTATTTTGGTGTTTGCATCACTGGCGACTTTTCAGCAACGCAACATTGAAGTGGTTACCCCATCATTTGCTGGTTTGCTCGCTGCTGCAGCCCAATTTTCTTCAATTGTTTATTCTGTTTACTAAGCCAAATTGTATATTCACATGTAATGACAGGTGATCATCTCAAACAAGAGTTTCCTTATATCAAAACGTAAATTATAATCATATATATACATATACATATTTACCAGCCTGTTCATACCTATGTATCTATTCATCTTCCTGTCTATTTCAGTCTGTTCATATTTATTTCTCTGTGTTGATATCTATCTATCTATTTGTGAATATATCTACCTTTAACTTTTTCTTGTCCAATTACCTATCTAACCAATAATTAGCTGACCAAAGATTTATTTTTCTCTTTTGCCAAATGAACAAGCATTCACAAATAGCAAAATATTATCCTTGTAACAATTTTCACTGGATACCCATCAATGCTTGAAACCTCAAAAATATTGTTTCTTTTCTTTCTTTGGGTGACTAAGCACAACTGTCTTTTTTCTTGTTGCTTTACCGACTAAAATGCAACACAGAATTTCTTGTCAATGTTTTGATTCTGTTAATGCGATTAGTATTTAATCTTTAATCAATTGTATAGGTGAGATTCTGCTTTACCACATTATTGCATCAATGGAATCAAATACTACTGTTGCGGTATTGAACAGGTGTGTCTTCTAGGAAATTGATACAGCTCAGAAAAAGAGCCGTTGATGGAAAGACCATGTTGTGAAACTGCACGTGGAATCTGAACAGCAAATACCTTTTAGATTATTTTTCAGATTTTTTTAGATTATTTTTTATCATTCTCTTATCATATGGATAAAAATGTAAGGAACATTTCTATTTCACGAATTTTTCTAGATTTTTTGAATTATTATTTCGATTATTATTATTCAGACTATCCTCATCTTGGTTGTTTTTCATACAACATTTCAGCCGTTGTACTCTACGGCCTTCATCAGGTATCATCTGGTATCACATGGACTCATAGCATAGAGGTTACAAAATCAGACAAAATTACTGCAAGTAATCTAATAGTTCTAGGTTCAATCCCAGTGCAAGACAATAATTCAAAAATACTACTACTGCTAAGAGGGGAGTGCGGTCAATACACCCCCGTCGTTTAAATAAAGGGTTCAGTTCGTTTCTTCCCCACACCTACCAGATGATACCTGATGAAGGCTGTAGAGTACAACGGCCAAAACATAGTATGAAAACCAACCAAGATTAGGATAGTCCGAATAATAATTGAAATAATAATAATACCTCATCTCAAAAATTCAGAGTGAACACTTTTTTCGATTATTTTCTATTTTGATTGTATGGATAAAAATTTTGAAAACAT
The DNA here is from genome assembly GCA_963457665.1 of Thysanoteuthis rhombus. NCBI lineage: Eukaryota > Metazoa > Mollusca > Cephalopoda > Oegopsida > Thysanoteuthidae > Thysanoteuthis > Thysanoteuthis major. The sequence continues at coordinate 31,984,881 of OY735236.1, read as the reverse complement.
TTTCTTTGCAAAGATTATTTTTCAGATTCTTTTTAGATTTATTTTAATTGTTTTTTTTTACTGTATGGATGGGGAAATTTAAAGAACATTTTTTTGAAGATTATGTTTTAGATTCTTTTAGATTATTATTTATCTCTTATTTACCATCTGGATCAAAATCAAAAAAACGCTTTCTTTCTCAAGATCATTTTTAGATATTATTAGATCATTTTTTTATCCCTTTTTTTATCGTATGGTCAAAAATTTGAAAAAAACAAATTCTTTTCAAAAATCGTTTTCTAGATTTTTTCAATTATTTTTCATTGTTTTTTACCGTGTGGATGGAAATTTGGAAAACACTTCCTTTCAAAGATAATTTTTTACTTTCATTTTTTACCATATTGTCAAAAATCTAAAAAAAAACATCTTTTTAAAGATTTTTTAAACATTTTTTAGATAATTTTTTATGATTTTTCTCACCATATGGATCAAATTTCATAACCTTTTTTTGGGTAAGTTTATGTGAGTGTGAAAATTTCATTCCCAAGCAGTTAAAACAATCATTGTAGCCTTTAAAAAACAAAACGAGGCCAAAAAATCAGGAGACAAAATATCTGTGGCCAAAATGTCTGCAGCCAGAGTCTCTTAAAACCATATACAATAAACATGGTTCCCTTATCTTTCTGTCAGTCTTAATTAGGCCTCCCACTGATCATAGGCCACTATTTGAAGTCAGTATCTAGGATTATCATGGACTGATAAGGCTGGATACTGTCTCTTGAAACTTTATCTTATAACAAAGAGATTGGTACCCATAAAGACTTTGGGAAAAGAATTGATGGGTCAGAAGAAGAGTGTTGGATTTACGACCTGCGATATTTGACCTTTGACATCATTCAAGATCTCTGATTGTCTGTAGTTTAATGAGGCATTATTGGACAGTTAAGCCTTCTTTAGTGGTTTTACCTTATCTGTACTCTCTTTCCTCCTCGTTTCCTTCTTCTTTTCTTTTCTCTTTTTCTTTTCTCTTGATTCCCTGTTATTTCTTCTTCTTTGACACTTCTTCCTGTTCTCAACTTTTTTCTATTTTTTCCTTCCTCCTTTCCTTCTCTCTTTATTTCTTCATAGTTATTTCTTCTTCTTTTCCACTTCCTTGCGTTCTCTGCTTCTTTCTTTTCTATTTCTTCTCGGTTATTTCCTTCTTCAGTTTCCATCTGGTTGTCTAGAGTTCTGCGGTGAAGTCATTAGTTGATGAATTATTCTAACTTCCTTCTTCAGCTCTGCTTAATATGATCTTGTGTGCCGCGGAAAAAGATTTTTCAAGTACATTCGAAATACTGTTCATTTTATCACAAATGTTACTCATCTTACTTGCATAACTTGAATATAGATATTACTTATTTTATTGAAAATCCTCCGCACAGCAGCGAAAAAAAGATCTGGAGATGTATAAACAGACAATAAGATGAATCATTGAACGGAAGTTGTTCAATGAATGTTTTTCTGGTGCCCTTTATGAGGACCTGGCTAGGTTACCGACCATTAATTATATTCAGTTATGAAATTGATGCAGCTCTCAATTATTGGCTTAGAATTGTTCGCCAAGACTTACTGGCAAATAAATCCACCAGATCCCAGTGTGGCAGACAGCTAAGGAGGGCTGGAGAGCCCACCAAATATAAAATGATAATAATAAGTCATCCTACGTCACAAGGCATATTGGGCAATGGTTTTGTCTCTGTTTGAATGATCAGCAGCCATCATTTCACCACTGAATAACTGCTTTCATAAGTTTGTATCCGAGACGGACAAATATGTACCGAGGGAGAGGATATAAAAAGTGAAATAGTAATATAAATACAAATATTGTATATATGTAGGTAAATGTATACTTTTTCTCTTTATATATCCCATGACCTTCGTTCGGTTTGTCATCCCAGCGTACATCTTTGGCCCTGATTTAAAGTTTCCCTTTGCAATGGTTGACTGATTCACCTGTCATTTTTGTCAAATTTTAGTTTGAACCTGGAGTTACTTTGCTTTTCTATCATAACAAGAGCAAGAACAACAAAAACTATCCTTATCACCTACTGTGATTTGAATCAACTGATTGGTAGCCTAGTCCCTCACCGACTGAGCTTAACTGACAAGTCTTACATATCCACAAAATTTATCTTGGAAAATACGCAAGAGCTTATTTCATTCCAATGAATCAAATGAAAATATCTTACTAATGAATATATTTTTATAATTTTTTATTTATTGAATAGACGTTACTAAAGTTGCTGTAATCATCTTCAGCTGATATAAAAGTACAAATGGAGTTTGCCCCTGCGGCAGTCAGTCTTATTAATGCTGTATCTTTTTACAAAGGATTCTCCGATTGATCAGTTTTCAAGTTTCGAGATGTTCTAGTGCCAAAAAAAATCCTCCAATTAGTCTGCAACTTTCTCGGCACTTGAAGCAGGGTTTCAGTTTTGTGTCATGATCGTAGCTTGTGATTATCTCTGGTATTATTCCATATTGCATTCTTTGAAGTTCATGAAGGGACGTAGCGGTTATGAGAAAGCAAAAGTAAAAGTAAATGCAACCCAGAATTTTTGCAGATTTCACTTTGCTAAATAAATTACGTCTCCAACATGGAGTGAACAAATTAATTTTCATTCTGTGATATGATGTTTTGTTTAATTTCCTGATTTTTTTTCAATCGAAGTGAAGATTTTATATGGCAGAAAGAAACTGCGACCATTCGAGTTTCCTTTTTTTTCTCTCTCTTTCCCCTTTCTCCCTTCCTTTCCTTTCTTTTTTCTATCTTTTCTTTCTCCCTGTCCTTTCCTTCTCCTTTTTCTTCATTTCTTTCTTCTATCCTTTCTTTCTCCTTCTTCGTTTTTTCTCCCTTTTCTTCCTTTTTTCCTCACCTTTCTTTCTCATCCTTTCTCTCTCTCTTTTCTTCCATTTTCTCTCCTATCCTTTCTTTCTCCCTGTCCTTTCTTTCTCCTTTTTTCTTTCGTTCTTCCTTTCTTTCTCCCTCTATTTCCCCCCATTTTCTCTCTTTCTTGTCCTTTTCTCCTTCTTCTTTTTTTTCTTTTTTCTCTCACTTTCTCTCTTCCTTCATCTCTCATTCTGTCTTTCTTTCTTTCTCTCTCTCTTTCTTTCTTTCTTTCACCCTGTTTTTCTCCCCCCCTGTCTCTCCTCTTTCTTTGTCACTCTCCTATTTTGTTTTCTCCTTTCTTTCACCTTCTCTTTCATTTCTTCTGTACTTTCTTCCTCCCTCTTCTGTCTTTTTCTTTCACCCCCCCCTGTCCTTTTCTTTATTTCTCTCTTTCTTCCCTTTTTTCTTTTTTCCCCCTCTACTTTTCTTATCCCTTTTCTTCCTTTCACAATCTCAGAGAAAATGAAAAATCACACCAACTAGCACTTCCAGACATTAAATAGAGAACCAGTTCCATATTGTCACAACAACAGAACTGATCCCTCACTTATTGCCCACTGCCAGGCAATAGCTTCTACTAGTCTCATAATTGTAGATGAGATTTGTATTATGGTGCAATCTTCCATTTTATTTCTCATTAGTTCGTACCCTCTCAAAACTTGAAATGGGGGATCAGTTTATTGCTAACAGATTAGCGAAACTGTTCCCTCACTTTATTTCAAGGACGGACTCCCTACTGGGAAATCAGTTGAGTATATAAATGCCTTACAGTTCTTTGAGCCGATCCGTTCCAGGAGTTTTTCATTTGCACATAAAAAGCTTTTCACTTAATGTTCGAACTCCAGTAAACGATAAAAAAAATTTTTCCAAGTCGTGATAAGTGCTGTCTTTAAGAGAGATCGTGTTTTATGTCCTTGCTGGTGTCTCTTACCCTGCAGAGATGCACTCTTGTAAAGTGAGAGAGATGACCCTCGTCTTTGTACACTTTGCGTGCGTCGATACTTGTGGAGGTCACCTTTTAGAAGAAAAAAAACAAAAGAAAACATGAAATCTGATCACAAAACAATGGCTTTTAAAAAGTGCACAAAAAGAAAACATGAGTCAATGCAAAGAAATTCATTATGTTGTAAAACCAGTGTTGCTGTGAGTGCCCCATGAAATTCAAGCCTTTCTTTGACAAAGAAGAGTTTCACACATTTAATTATGCTCTGTGGAGAGTGATTATCTCAAGTGTTATTCACTACTTTGTTGTTGCTCGCTGATAAAGAGAGATAGTGGTAGAATTTTTTTTGCAGATTTAACTTAGTTAACGTTCGCTGCTAATGTTTGATAGTGGAGCACACAGCTAAAGCGAAGTCTAACGCTCACCGTTGCCAGCACTGGATTAACCATTAAGTAAGACTTGCCATCACAGTCAATATTTGAATAACCGTAGCGTCAGAAAATTTCAAGTCATGAAAAAGTAATTCCATCACAGAATAAATTAACTTAGTTAACATGTTTGCTGCTAATGTTTTGATAGTGCAGCACACAGCTCAAGGAAGGAACAAAGTCTAGCGGCTTACTATTGCCAGCACTGGATTAACCATTGAGTAAGACTTGCCATTACAGTCAATATTTGAACAACCATAGCATCAGAAAATTTCAACTCACGTAAAAGAAATTTCATCAAATGATAAATATGGCCTGGACTAATTCTATTTATGACATTTGAATCTAAAATAGGGTACAAAAAAAACCCATTTAGATTCTGAATAATCTAGTTGTTAATAATAAACTATACCCATCAAAATAAGGCTGAAAAGAAAGGTCAAAAAAGCTTTTTTCAACAAAAAAAAAAAATGTTTTAAAAAAGGGTGTAGTGGAGTACTGATGCCAGTCCTTGAGTCTGTACAGAAAACAGTATGGTCTAGAGTGCAGGAAACAAACAAACAAACAAATTATCAAACTCCCAAGAATGAGGCCCCAAAATATCCAAAAGGCTTTTTTTTAAAAAAAATCTAAAAACATAATTTTTAGAAGAAGTCTAGTGGAGTACTGATACCAATTTTCAAGTCTATGGACAAAACAGTATGGCCAGGAACACTGGAATGATAGAACCCTTAGACCATCCCTGATGGCTACGGGTTAGTGTGTGCTCAGGGCATCAAAAGAGATGGGGGACTACTAGTTTCTTGTAGTTCCCAGCATTAAAAAATAAACTTATAAAAGTTTAAATTGTTTAAAATGAAAGATCAATTTTAAAAGTTGATTTTTTTCTCTTATATACAGAGTTAATTCAAACATTCGAATGCTCTTATCATCCACGCAAATACTATCGTAGAAAACTGGTCATTATGCAAACGCAAGTTTCATAGTTTAAAGATATGGTTTAGTGAAGTAGTACATTCTTGTAGTAAAATGTATTTTTTCAAACGTATTTTGATTTAACTCAAATGAAATGATAGAACCTTCTTTTTTTTAGGAATGTTATATTCTTGAAAAGTCTGTCAGTTAAGCGATGTTGGTGGGGGGCACTATATTGGGGCTGTGCTTAGGGTATCGAATGGTTCTTATCTAGCCCTGGATGTAGCTATTTATATTGCAGTGAATATTACTGTGCAATAGATGCACATGTGCATTTGAGGCAATATGCCACACGCTGCTAAATGCAGATGTAAACCGTATGGTAGCGAAGGTGTTAAATAATCATCGTGAACAAGATGGTGTGAATCAGAAGAAATTTTTGTGCTGTTATTTGTTTTTATTGAGGAATCAGAAGTGATAATTTTCTGTTAGCAAGAAGTTGCAATCACAGGAGATTTCTCTGGTATGCAAGATAATATCAAATGAAAAAAAACTTAGAGAGGGAAACGGAAGAATTTGAAGAATTTACTTGAGCCAAAAAATCAGCAAGCTCTTTCAAATGTAAAATGGGGGATCAGTTTGGAATTATCATAACAGCAAAAATCATTCCACACTTATTGTTCATTGTTAATCAATAGCTTTTAAAGTATTTGCAACAAAGGAAAATACGTATTTAGTAGGTCTGCATTAGTTTTGTGGAGGGTTAGATGTCAAGATGGATTGCAACTAGAAGCAGTCCGAAAAATGCCCTGAAAAATCCAAATTTTATAGACTGCGGAATATGATGAATACAATTAAATGAAAAATTTATTAGCAATATCAGGTTTGTATTCATTTTTTTCAAAATATTGTTTAAACTCTTAAATTCACATTTGATATCGAGAGGAATGACTACCGATCGAAGTTATCTCCTTCCCGCTTGAGGTGGATTTTTAAATTAGTATTTTATTTTATCTGGCTATAAATTGGACAAACTTTATTTCCAGCACTAAAGAGTCCCTCTAGATTTTCATTGGTGGTGGTAGGGGTCAATTTACAATGTAAGTTCATGCTGAATTGGTTTATTACTTTGTGTCTGACAGAATTCATGCTTAGTTTTTGAAAATTTTGACTTTTTTAGTGATCATTGCTCAACGATAAACAAAGAAATAACTTATTCATTGCTCACCCTTTTTCCAATTTTTTAATTGATCACCCCCAATATGGCATGCTGCCAAGAAAAACTTATATCACCAAGAAAAAAAGCTGAATAAACTTGTATTGAAGTCTACCTCCTAGAATTTGTCTTTTCCAATCTGGATCCTTGTTTGAATTCCAACCAACAGTTATGTAAGGTTGAGCATGGTTCTCTGGGGTGCTTGTTGCATGGTTCTCAGTTCGAGGGTCAATATTTGGTTAGGATCCATGTTTTTGCTCCATAGGTGACTATCTGGAGAATGCATTTGTTGTTTATGCCTCTTTTCAGGACTTGTGGCATTGTTCTTGAAAGTCGAACTTGCTTTACTGAAGGCTTGCCATCCTAGAATAATTCTTCGATTGATTTCATCTTCTTTTGAGGATTTCAAGGCAATTCACAGTGCTTGGTAGACTTAGTGGTCTACTTTCATTATGATCATTTCGTCCTTGCCTTCAACATTGCTTGTTGTATATGATATTTGTTTTGCTGACGTTCATGTGGAGGCCAACTTACTTGCTTTCTTCATTCAGTTCGTCTAGCATTATTTGGGGATCATGAAGGTTTTTAGCAAAGAGGACAATGTTGTCAGCAAATTTGAGGTCACTCAAGCTTTATCAATTATTTTCCTTTCACTATGTACTTAGACACAACTTATACATAACAGCGTATTAACCTCAAAAACTGATTGTTACACTCTAGTAAGCAACATGAATCTAAACTTGTTTCTCCCTACCAAGCCACCTAAATAGTACAAACATTCACACTCAAAAGTCATGCTGTATGCAGAAGACTGTGGATAGCTTACTACTGAATTTACACTTTTTTCTTATCCTGAGTTGATATGTTATATCACAGCACAAGAGACGAGAAAAATAATTTATTCATACATCAACCCCTTTTTCCAATTTATTTTATTTGATCACCCCAGATAGGGTATGATGCTGGTCAGATAATGGCTTCTGTTGAGTGACTAACCAGATCTGTATGTATATAGGATATGGAAAAGCTGAAACAATAACTTGAGTTCGGCTCTTAGGCCAAAATCTTACACGTACATTTCAGATAATCAGCATTTTTATTCTATGAGCCACAGCACTTACTCCTAATCGTGCTACTTATCTTATTGAGATATCTGTCAGCATAGCAATCAAGGTAGCCGCAACATAGCTGATATAAGTAACGGAAAAAAAATTCGCCCATTTCCTCATAAAAAAAAACGAAAAGTTTTTGGCATAGAATTTTGTAGGTTATTGGTGAGTAGGTTCTCCTTGTTCAAGTGTGAGATATAAAGAGTTCTCTTTTTTTCTTCCGAAATAACTAGTAATATATATGCTTGTTTGTTTGTTGCTGCAGAAAAAAAAAAAATCCTACTTGTACGTTACGATGCAAAAAATACTTATAGTAGTAGAGTAGAAGAAATGTCATTAGTAGACAAAATAGTAGATACTAAATTACCAATGACCATGTGGTGTAGAATTAAGACAATACATAGTCTTGAAACCTTAGTGGAACTGAAGTTCTATATTAGTCCTGCGAGCAAAACTGATATTTTCACAAACTGGTACCACCCAAGGTGTCCAAACAATTTCTTATTTCTGTCTTCCTATGTGTCTCTGGTTTCTATTTTGGTATGATAGTTCTGCCTATCTCGTAACTTAATAGTAGTCACTCTGTAAACAAACGTACCCCCATGTATAACTAGGAAGCACTCGGAGAGTTCATATCTCTACCAACAGAAGTAATTTTGTTTAATGACCAGAATTCCACTAAGTTCCATTTAAATTTATTGAGAAGTTTTGGATATATCATGTGGATTGTGCTGATTACTATTTAGGTTATTCCTGATTTTACAAATCTTAAACTGATCCTTTTAAAAGAAAGACCCTCTGTGTCAGTTCTAAATATAGACATCACTTCCTCCAGATTTGCTTATCATTAAGAAGCAATCCAGTGAAGTTAATACCGAGTATTACAAGTCTATTAAATTTTCACTTTGCTCAATTATCCAAGTTGTGCCCCTTGAGTACGAGGTTTCTGATAGTAGAGGAAGGGAGGGGATTAGTTATCTGACAGCAGTGAGACAGATGTGAACCAGCTTTGAGATCAAGGGGTCATTTGCCTGCAAGTGGAACATTATCAGCACCCTCGCAGGATGTTAATATGTTGATAATATTCATTATTATTAATTTTGCTTTTGCTTTTAACGTCTTCCTAACTTTCAGTTGATTTTTATCACAACTTTGAAATTGGACAGTAATCCTCCGGCAACGATTAAACAGCGTAATCAGAAAATATACAGTAAACCCGCAGTGAGAATCAAACTCATACCCTCTAGCCTGTGGGGGGTCCACTTTTAACCATTCAGCCACGGGGACTTTATGATTAAACATAGCTGATTTTACACCTTGAATTATGGTCCTAAAAAAGCAATTGAGAGTTAGGATGAAGGTAAAAACAGGTCAAAATTATTATTTCTATTATTATTCAGACTATCCTCATCTTGGTTGTTTTTCATACAACGTTTCGGCCGTTGTACTCTACGGCCTTCATCAGGTATCATCTGGTAGGTGTGGGGAAGTAACGAACTGAACCCTTTATTTAACTGACGGGGGTTTACTTACCGCACTCCCCTCTTAGCATTAGTAGTATCATTATTGTCTCATACTGGGATTGAATGCTGTATGAAAAACAACCAAGATGAGGATAGTCTGAATAATAATAGAAATGATAATAATACCTCATCTCTAAAATTCAGAGATACAGGTCAGAATTAATTACAATTTACTTCGACCAAGAATGAAATTTGAAAAAAAAGAAAATATCTTTGATAGTATTTTCCCTCAGGGACTCCCTCCACTTATGAAAACTGAAAGAAAGTAAAAAACAAACAGACAGAGGAGAAGAGGAAGAGAGAGAGGATAACATCAGTTCAAGTTGCGATTTGAAACGGCTTCATCTTTCTTGAGCGTGATAAGTTCAAAGATTAAGTTCACTCTCCAAGGTTCGAGGCATAGTTGCCAAGAAAATACAAGATCCTTTAAGTGGTACATCAACCAGTATGTACATGAACAACCCAGGGAGACCAACACCCTTCAAAGCCCTGAGTTCTCTCTACTACAAGTATAAAGATGACATTATATTAGTGATGTATTTTTGAATGCCGGTCAGCCTTGCTACAGATCTTATATGACTATATGAAGAGAACATGATCAAATTTTCAATCTTGAGATATCAGACTGCTTCAAAGTATGTTTATAAGATATATTACTATATTTCCTTGTGTCGTAGATGCTATTTCCTTTCCCGGAATGAGTGTTCTACAGGCCAAAGGTCACTCTTTCAAAGACAGGATAAGGGCTTTGAACGAGTCGTCTTTGGCCTGCATGAAGGTGATCTATGCACAAGTGTGTCTGTTCATTGAATGCGCTGTAAGAACTCCTTAGATTGGTTCTCAAATCCCATCAAGGCCACGGTGCCAATTCTCAAAATGATAAAAACAGTTGGTTCTTTTCCTGACAGACCTTTTATTAGTGCCAAGCTGTGCATTTTCCTCCTTTCAAGAATTTAGTTTTCACTAAAAAAATTCCTGCGTACACACATCTGTTATAATCTCTAGATTCCAAAAATAAAAGTTCAGTAACAGAAAAAAAAGTTGAAAAAAAAGGGGTTGATATTCTAAATATCCATTATTCTGCAAAAGCTGAATTTTAAACTTTCCTCGGAATTCTTTGATGAGTCATTGTTGTTTATATTACACGTTATACAGACTAGTGTTTTCATCTCTGAGTTTTTCATCTCTACAATCCTGCAGACGAGTTCTTTTGCTTCTACGCTTCTATTTGTATATAGTGATCCCGACCTCAGGTATCACCATCAGTAGTTTCATTTACCTGCTTTAAACAATCCATAAGTCTTATTTAATAATGGTTCCTAAGAGCAAGAGTAGTGATTCTGAATACGCTGACAAGAAGCCATGAAATACTTCCTGTAAGTGAAAAATAGAAAGTTCTCAACTAAATAAAGAAAAAAAAGATCCTATCCCGAGGTTGCATGAATCTACTGGAAGAAAGAATCTCCTATCCATCATAAAACTTTTCTTACAGAATATCATCATAAATGCCCAATTTTATCGGTCTGAGACATCATAGAATCTATTAAAAAACTAAATCAGCAGTAGGCTATCATGTTGCGAGAATGTAAGACAACTGATGGACATCATGACTCACAACATGGATTCCCAGAGATCACATGCAAAACTGAGGCCGACTGAATACAAGATGGAGAGATGAACGAGACGAGTTCAGAAGGTACTGGCTCTATGACACCAATGATAGAGATATGTGGTGGATCCTGGGGAAGGTTTATGCTCAACGACGGACATTAAAAGACTGATGAGGATGATGATTATAGTCAATCTCATTATTATTTACAAATCAAACTTCATCGTAGATATGTATGTATAAGGGAGGTCCATTGTAGACCTGTTATAATGCCGCAGTCTGGATCCATAATTTTCTACTGCGTTATAAGTTAGTCTTCGTAATGCATTTTCAAACCTTGATCCAAGACCTCAGCACTAAGTTTCTTAACATTTTCCATAAGTAAAAACCTTGATCTGAAACCACACCACCAAGTGTCTTCAAAATTGATCCTTGTAATATGTGCAAAAATGAAGAAAAAACTCTGGGGATGATGATAGGTTGAGGCTAGTCCAGCAGGAAGACAGAAATTAATATAAATTTTTAAAAATCTTGACACCACACCAGAAAGTTACATTTTAACAAATCTTAGATACATATGTTGCGAGTGTCTGTAGTAGGATGTTGATGGTCATGTAATGTTTTTGTCTAATTCATTTCCTTTTTACAGTTGGTGTAATTTGATTCAGTAGGGATCTCTCAATTTTTGTATTTTAGCTGTTACTTAGTGAGCCCAATTCATCATTTTGAAAATCCATGATCCAATCTGAGTTATTTTGAGTAAACTGTGTATACATAACGTTTGATACTATGCATGGGCATACACTGTCACTCCCCCAGGGGGTGGGGGACAAAGGTATTAATTTAAGAGGCCAGAAGAAGAACATATTTCCAGAGGGGGCCAAAAGATTCACGGGAATATATCTGTATGGTCACTGTATTATACAGTAGACATTGAAGCCTTGAAGATGCTGCTGTGCTCACTGCTATTTGTAGTGTCAGCAAGTATGACCCACTGTATGTCAGATGGTGCACTTGATCATTGTCTGAAATACATGACCTGACCCCGGATTGGCATACTAGAGTGATCACCAGCAAATAATAATGCTGTGTTTTGATGTAGGAATATTGAAAGGAAATAATTGTACTGCTATTGCATTATTATCTTACGTTGGCCATAGGGTTCAAACCTTTAAACCTCCTCATTCTTGATGACGAAGCCGGATCCAAAGGGGGCGGAGTTGTACCCCATCCTTCCCGAGTGGACGCTCATGCCACCGAGTATCGTGAAATATATCTTCGGTAAATAAGTAAGGACAACGGTGATTAATTTAGTATTGAGTTATCCTTTTAGTATAGATGGTTCTACAATGTGGATTCTTGTGGATTATAACCCTGACTACTAGACAACCCAAATGTATTTTACTTTTTTTTAGCTTGAAGAATCACACTAGATTGGCATGCTTTGTTAGAGCCAGTTAAACCATCAAGAACGAGAAAATTCCACTACTCCTGAAAAGGACTTACAACCAATGTATCCTCCCAATAGTCACCAATGGACAATTCAGATAATCTCTGTCTTGGCGGGAAAAGTAAAATTTGAAGGAAACAATTGACATATTCTATACTTTTCAAACATAATCAAATGAAAATAACATTAATTACCCTGGAGGGAAAAGGCATAAAAATATGTTATCCAATGTAATAATGGATGGACCTGCACTAAAACTTGGATCTTTATATATATATATATATATATATATATATATATATATATATATATATGACTGTCCAGTTCTGTGTGAGGCAGGGGAAAAATGTCAGTCTCTGGGTCTGAAGTGAAGGTTTCAATCCTACTTTGTGGTACTGGATGGGATATTGGATAGTTTCCAGCCTCACTGAAGAGTTGCAAATTAACGAAGCAGCTGTCTGTGGATGACGCAATTATTAATTATTATATATATATATAATATGAGATTCATTACTATCCGCTATTTCCTGTGTTTATGGATGGGATGTCCTTAAGATGCATCCCCTGCTGATAAGGGGAACTATTGCATTTATATTGAGTTTTGGTACAATCTATGGTTTTAGCATCTGCTGGGGGGGGGGGGGTCTGGGAATATATCCCCAACAGAATAAGAGAGACTACTGAAAATATATGGTTTGGTACTATTCATGGTTTTGGCATTCACTTGATGTTTTGGAGCATATACCCTTTGGATAAAGGAGGTATACTGTGCTCCGCTTATTCAGATCTGATCCAACCCCAATTTTATACAAAGGAATAGCCTATTATTGTAGCTCAATACAATTACATTTTAGCCCTAAGGGGTATTGTTATAGACTTATTGGACAAAGATGGATTGTTGTATTTCTGCCAGAAAACCTACGATTTTGCTGTAAATAATATGTCTTTCCAGAAGTTGCCTTTATAGATATCTAGTTCAGGTAGTTTTATATATCTGTATGTATATATATATATCCATATATATATATATATATATGTATATGTATCTATATATATATATATCCATATATATATATATATATATGTATATGTATCTATATATATATATATATATATATATATATATATATAAATATATGTATATATATATATATATATTGACTACAGGGAAAATGTTTATCTGAATTTTTGAGGGAGAAACCATCAAGTCAGGCTTGGTATATCACTATAAGAGGGAAAAGGAAAGTCAATAACCAGTGGCATCGCTAGGGTTGGTGTCACTAGGGTAATTATTCAGAGAGTCACCTCTTGTGTTACCAACTCAAAAACTCATTTGAAAATTAAATTGAAGAAAAATGAAGAGAAATTATCAAAAAATGCAAGGAAAGTAACTTTGATCCGAAGTTACTCCCCTTGATTCACCATTTAAATTCCTTGATATGAGTTTGATAGTTCAAATATAGTAATAAAGACAATAAAAAGATGCATGGGAAGTAACTTCCATCAAAAGGTTCTCCACTTGATGCAACATTTTAATTTCTTTATGTGAATTGGATTATACGATTTTGAAGGCAGTAAAAGACATGCAAGTAATCAAACTTAATCAGAAGTTATTCACTTGATTCAGCAGTTGGATTCAAAAAGGTTGAAATATTATCTTGACGGTAATAAAAGAACTTGTTTACATATCTTTCCTCAAAGTATCTGCACTTGATGAGTATTCATTTACTTTATTTTCCATGATGTAAGTATGAAAAGCAGGATTAAATCACTGAAGCCTAAACCAAATATTCCGCCACTCTTGAAAACTGAAAACTGATAGAGAAAATTGCTTGATTCCCAGAAAGAAAGTCTTGGAGAAGCCTTCAAGTTTCATATCTTCGTTTTTCTTTATTGAATATGTTAGTGGAAGAACCCTTTCAAGAATTCCAAAGATTTGATTCTTTAGAAAAGAAATCAGATTAGAATTCAGACAAAACCTGGCAATTTTTTTCTTGTCTGTTGTTTATTTTATCATTCTGAAAATATCTGATGTTATAGAAACCAAATTAGATTCATATATAGACACGTTTGGGAATTATTGTGCTAGAGTGACAATAACATAGAAGATAACCCTGAGTTGAAACTTATCTAAAAAAATTGGTTTCTCATTGTCTATGATATATGTCCAGAAAGCATCTAGTCATTTTGAATATTTCAAAAACTGGTGCTGCAGCCTTCATAGAAGAATTGGCAACTAATCAGAAGTGACATTACTGTGAATGCCCGAACAAAAACTCTCACAAGTGGTTACTCAGTCAGCAGTGAACACCATTGAGTGATTTTGAGTAATATTTGACCATTACATTTGCAATGAAGAAGCTCACCCATTCTTCATGTCTTCAATAGGTTTTTATTGGCAAAACATTGCCTCCACCATGTTAACAAGCTAGAGGGATGAAAATTCAAGCATTTAGTGCTGAATGTACGGAAAAAAATGCATTTTTAGCATCTAGAAAATTCCTTCTAAAACTAAATTTATAATTGATGAGAGGATCCCAATTTTACAATATGAGCTTATGCTAAATTGCTACCTCAGTTTGTGTCTGGAAGTGTTCACGCTTTTTCCTCTCAAAAACTGGGAGTTTTTTGATTCACTGCCCAACAAAAGGTGACCAATTCGTTGATCACTTCTTTTTCCATTCTTCCAATTGATCACTCCTAACATGGTATGTTGCCAAAAGACATTGGTCAAGTGGCGGTTTCTACTGAGTGACTAACCTAACCTGTTTACTTTAAAGATTTCCTTAACACCAGATATGTTATCTTTAAATCGTGTTTCTCTTTATTGGTGAAATGACTCGGTATTTCCCTCAGGGCACTGCAGCGGATATATTTATGTTACGGAAATGATATCAGGACACTAATCCATTATTGAGTTGAATCATTTGTTTGGAAATCATAACTTTGTTGATGATACATGATATTCTTGTCTGAGACAGGTAAGGTTATCAGGTGTTGCCCTTCTAAGCTGAAGTTATTTTTGAGGATCAACACTACATTTATATGATAATTTTGTTTCCCATAATTGTTTATTCAAGTGTATTTGGGTATAATAATAGGATTGTTTAAGAATGCCTATAAAATACTACCGTGCATGAAAGACTGGTGCAACATAATATTCTGACTCTTTTTTTAAAAACTTTATTTGGCATTGTGCCTGACTAATATGAGTACCCACATACACACAGACACATACACGCATATATATATATATATATATATATATATATATATATATATATATATATATAGATATATGTATATACATGATTTCATCTACTGTGGCGTTGAAAATTGAAACATTTACTCTTAATGGGTTTTTTTCAATTCCATACCTAAATAGGTTCTTTGTGGGGTGTTCAATTTGAATCCAAGTTTATGCTAAATTGGTCCCTTAGTTTGTGTTCATGCCTACTTTTTTGAAAATTTGGACTTTTTCAGAGATCACCGCCCAACAAAATGTGAGGCAAGTAACTTATCCATTGATCCCCGCATTTTCAGATTTTTTAATTGATCACCCCGGGTACCGTATACTGCCAAAAGACTTTGGTTGCAAGATGGTTTCTATTGAGCGACTAACCTAACTTGTTGGCATGTTCCTCTCCTCTCTGGCGAGGATCAGGGAAGGTTGGTCCGTCTAGCTTCCTTGAATGTGGCTGTGGAGTCAAATCCATGTGGTGCAGACTTTCCTGTTCTGAAGACAAGGGAAGCCCTGGGTTGGCGGTGTCAGAAGGGCCGCTTACTCCATCTGTCCTTTCATCTAGTCCTCAACAGCTGCTCGTTTTCTCAGCTTCAAACTTGCGGCTGATTGCAATGATGCTGTGGTAGCAGCCTTTTCCGTCAGTTGCTTCCTGATGCCACAAGTGGTGATGAATGCTGACTAGTGTAAAACTGCTTTTTGAGCTTGTCTTTGAAATGCTCCCTGGTGTGTCCTGGATTGCATTTTCCACTTTATAAAAAATTCACTCAAGAAGACATCCTTCAGTAGCAGCGAACTCTCTATCCATGCTACACGCTTCACCCATTGCAAATAATGTTTCAATATTATGACTTCAATGCTCAGGATATATGCTGTTTCTAACACCTCTTAGTTGGAGATGTATTCATAGCACTTGATATCGAGGATGGCGCATTGGAGGAAGTGCCCTAGCCAACACATCTGTCTACTATACAAGACCCACTATCAAATCGCTGTAGCCCAACCAGACTACAAATTCCTCCCCCTTTGGGCGTTGATGCATCTATGTATCTCTAGGCACTCCAAGTCTCATTTTTTGGGCTGTAATATTGAAAATGTACATGGGTACACCACTAAGCACAATCTAAAGAAGTTTTTCTAGTTTTTTTTTTCAAAAGAGAGCTTTTTGGGGTCATTTTGAACCAGCAATATCGTGCTGGTATTTTGTAGATAGTTTTAGATGAAATATATATTTTTTTAGATAATTAGTTCTGGTACAGGCACAAGCGACAGTGATTTGTTTATGTGAGGTATGAATATCATATATTTTCTTGTTAATCCAACTCCAGTTACTGTCATAACATTTATAATAACAATTCATCATAATCCTTTTGAAGTTGATTGTTGGGTGTAGAACTTACCCAAGTTCTGACAGTGAGCCAATACTTTCTGCACTTGTCTAAATCATCACACCATCTTATTTTTCGCCAGCTACAATTTCTCATATGATCTCTGAGTATCAACGTTGTGAAATATAATGTCCGGCAGCTGTCAGACATTCTTGTAACACTATAATTTGCCCTGCCCATATTCGTTTGACTTATCTAGCTACTCTTAATTACTGCTGTTGGATTCAACGTTTTTTTTCTATCCTTGGAAAGTTTTTTTTGGTTTTATTTTCTTCTCTTCACACAACACGCTTATGCTGCGGAGAGTACATCTACGTACTTGCAAAATCTATTTTATCCTGCTCGGCTCAGCGCTCTGGAAACAGCGCCTTTCTTTTTCTTTTTTCTGTGCTCGTAATAGCGGCTAAAAACCATTTGTAATCTTTATGTTGTTTTCAATTTCAGTTCCCAAGGTTCCTACCGTATTTACTCATGTATAATGTGAGAAATTCGATGGAGAATAAGGTCAAAATTTGAGGGCAGCATTTTAATAGCATGAACAAATATGATAGCATATATTACTGATTTTTTTTTACGTTATATTCGAGATTGCATCGTACTGAAGTAAATACGGTAATAAATATTCTTTTGAAACTGCGATGAAATTTGCAAATATTCATATCGTTCGCGAAAGGCTGCGAACATTCAATGAGTTTCTCAAACGATTGAACTCATTGCTGTTGTTTATTTCATTGACACCACATTTTAGATGATCCATTCTACGGCTTTCTTCAGGGCACTATTTGAATGTGATCGCGGTAAACAGAATTTTCCAACGATGGTCGTCCAAAGAATAATCCAGTGACAACCACGTATCAATGTTGGATTCAACTGATGTAGACGTGACTGAGGTGTGCGTAATCCTGGACTAACAAGGAATGTGAATTGAATTGGTATCACCTGAATCCAACGCTGCAGTGCGGCTACCATAGAGTATATTCTGCTTTCCTCCAGTATTGGAAAATTTTGTTTACCATCATTATATTTGGATAGTACACCTGCAGAAGGCCATAGAATGGATGAACCGAAATATTGTCCCTGAAAAACTCTATGAGTATTCAAATATCGGTTTACATGGCCTCAAACATCGTGATTGAAATTGCATTAAAAATCAAAGTTTTGTGTTGACTATTGTTAATCTTATCTTATCAATGCAAAATTATGTCCGAACAAACAAATTAATTAAAGAAATATTGATGAAAATTCTCTTCTTTAACTCAATAATTGAGTTATTGAAAGTTAAACATCAGTTTATTTCTTTTACTCTGGCTAAAAACTTATCATAGGCCTCAGTATGTAAGCATATGTACGAGGAAATTTACACATACTGCCATCATAACAACGTATCTGTAAAACAAGGAAAAAAACGCGGAAGAAAATTACATAAACTATGTTAACAGGTATAAGGGAGTAATTGACCGAAATTCAAAAAAATTACTTTGAAAAAGTTTTTAGTATCCAAAGCTGTAAAGCTTTCTAGATAATACACACACATATATATGTATGAACATTTAACAGAAATGAGACGAAGAGTGAGTCACGTCTGATATTATACTTACAGATCCCCCGTCGTTAAATACGGGAGTAAGCTACATAAGCCCTGTTTCAAAAAAGAGATATGCAGTATAAAATAATGTCAATATATAAAATGACAAGTTACATGTATGACATGAACTATATAGTAAGAGAGGGAGTGTTGGATTAACACTGCTGGGGTGCCATGTTATTATAACTGTTTTGTTTTTTAAAATACTCGAAACTGTCACATGGTAGACAAAGTATATGAGAGACAGGGGAAAATCTCATGAATTACTTTAACAGATATTGGGAGATAAGTGACTGAAGTGACACAAAAAATCTTTGGAAAAACTTTTCAATGTGTTAAGTGTATAAAGCTGTGAAACTTTTTAGACTAAAAAAACATATTCATTTTGTCTGACCAATTATGTCCATTTCCAATTACACACTACCACACACATACATATGTATGTATATATGGTATTATTTCGTGTGTTCATTTGAATGTGAATATATATATATATATATATATATATATATCTTAAATCCATTGAATTATCTTGAAAATCTATTTGAAATGAGTTCCCGTGTATACACGGTGAATGTATCATTTGGCGTAGACAGCATAAATGAAATTAACAAATAGAAAAATAGGACTGCTGTGGGATTCGTACAAACGAATGATACGTAGACGCTTCAACATAGCGTCACTCTTTCCATTTAGCTAGATAGCCTGGTGAAAAGTTGAAGGCCTAAATAAATGCTTTATCCCCATATTCTAATCTTATTCATTCACTGTTCACGTCTGCTCTATTGTTTCTCACCACCGACAATTTCATTATTAAGAAATGGATATATAATCCGACAGAGATAATTATAGATATGTTCTATTATTTTGAAACTCTGCCTGAAATGACCTATGGTATGTATAATGCTATGAATACAACGAATGTTGGTTTTTAACTGACTAAATTTATGTTTTATGGACTCCTAAATGGTTAGACCCTACATGTTTAAAATTTTAATACCTTGGTTACTTGACCCCAAGATAAACTTAAGATAGGTGATGCTGACCACTGGTGACATTTTTATGACATTTTCAAATCTCGGAGATGGCTACACTCTATCGTCTAGAAATTCGTAATATGAATAACCTGGCTCCAGGATTAACATAAGAAAGGTGTACTGGTGAATTTCTAATCAAAATACACTTCTCTCTCCTTATTAATAAGTTTCTGTTTGAATAATCACTTATTTCCACGAAAAAAATCATTAGTACCTATTATGATCTAGTTGTTAGAGGTGCAGGAAATAGAATCGAATGAGAAAATCAACTTCTTGATTCGATTTAAATCCATTAATCTAGTAACCCTAGGACACAAATATGCAATCTGTTGGATGCAGCCATCTCCCTTAGATGTGAAAATGCCAAAATTGACCAGACCTTGAATTGATCTTTAAGGGTCAGCACTACCTATCCTACGTTAATCCTGGACCAAGTCACCTTTGAATCCAAATTTGTAACCCTTTGGGTGCAGCCGTCTCCCTGGGATCTGAAAATGCCCAAATTAACCATAAGTGTCACTAGATGTCATCGACACCTATCCTATGTTCGTCTTGGAGTCAAATACACTTGCACACAAATCTGCAGTATATAAAGTGCAACTGTTCAGGAGTCTTTGAAACGTAGAGCTAGTTAGTCAGAAACGAAGATACAAATTTACAAACGAGATTAAAACATTTGTCGTAATTATGATAATGTCTGTGTTATGCTGAATTGATGAAATTGCCAAATTATTCGATGAGATCATCTATTTACTAATTTTTTTATTATTATTATTCAAACCTTTGAATGTAAAAAAGTAGTCGTTTTTATCCTGGTTTCCTATAGATAAAATGTGATCAAATCAAAACTACGTATCTATGTATCTATCTATCCATTAATATATATCTATATCTATCTATCTATCTATCTATATATATATATATATATATATATATATATATATATATATATATATATATATATATATATATACATATATACATACATATATATATATATACATATATATATACATATATATATACATATATATATATACATATATATATACATATATATATATACATATATATATATATATATATATATATATATATATATATATTGTAAAAAAAACAAGTTTTAACTAAATAGTTTAACATTTTCATCAAACGTTGAATAAATAAGTAATTACAGTTTAATGGTTAGCACGTATACCTCACACACGGAAGGTATGAGCAAAGAGGATGAATGACTCTTCATTAGGACTAATTTCTCTGCGCACTCAGTAGCTGATTGAGTACACTCTAAGCTGTGTGATTAGGGTATATATCTCTTAGGTGGACTTGCATCCTGCTAAGGGGGTGGTCTTGAAGAAAACTTTTAGGTATAAAGTCCTGGTCTCAATCAGATTTGAGACTTGCAAGGCTCACTAAGCTGATGCATGCAACAGAAACCAGAACTTAATCACCAGCCGTCATACTCCATCGGGTTTCGTCTTTTGGAAGACGCGATGTTTCGCTTTTTATTGGGCAATTTCACCAATTTGGCACAGCATATATATTAGCCATGTTGTGTGCTTGTTTTTTATCTTTCCTTTTTCTCTCCCTAGGATCGGTATGCTGTCGACCAATTTTGTATGTGTGAGAGTGTATTCATTCAACAAGCCAACCACTCAACATTTAACACGATTTTGTCTTTCTATTTTCAGCATTGGAAACGTACTTGAGCGACTGATGTGAGTCTAAGTTGGTCGTGGCGAATCTTAAACAATTATAAAATTTTAAAGAATATTAAAAAAAAAAACAAACAAAAAAAACAAACAATCGAACGCTCTCGTCCCCTGCGGCAGCTGACCCCATTTTGCGAAGACATTTTTTTTTAAAGAAGAAAAAAAAAAGAAAAGAAAAGAAAAAAGAGAAGTGAACGAAAACCCAGCCGCAGACCATTACCCCCGCCTCCCACGAAAAAGGCACCGGCATAGAGTACCCAGAAAGGAATTTAAAAGAAAAAAAAAAGAAAAAATTAACAGAAAAAGCACAACTTATTCCTCTCATTGCCAATTTCCATCACCGTCACTGCCGTTACGCTACGTTTTGCAATTTTTTTTTTTTTTTTTTTAAACTATAATTCATTAGCTGCGACCGTTTTGGTTATCTCTTCCCGCGGCTTTTAACAAAAAAAAAAAAGAAAAGAAAAGAAAAGCCCACTCAAAAACGTTGCCTTCGATTTGGCATCAAAGCCCTCTCTCTCTCTCTCTCTCTCTTTATCTATCTCTTTCCATCCTGATTTTTTCGTTTTGGAACCTACGGTCACTTAAAGAATCTTGCATGACTCGTGGACTTGCATGCAAAACCATTTTGTTGACACAAAACATGTCGGATAGAAACAGCGAAAGCGGCAGTGAGGAGAAATATGAAAAACAAAATGGCAAAGGAGAGGACATTTGCCGGGATTTCTTGCGCAACGTCTGCCGTCGGGGTAAGCGCTGCCGATACCGACACCCCGAGGCTGGCGAGGCTAAAGAACTCGGCAAACAACAGGAGTACACTTTCTGTCACGACTACCAAAACACGGGATGTAGACGTCCCAACTGTAAATTCTTACACTGTACTCGGGAGGAAGAGGAATATTACAAGCAGACTGGTCAGCTTCCGGTGCGGCTACAACAGGCAGCTGCCCTCGGTATCGGTGTCGCTCCCCATGAGCTTCCTTTACTCAAGGGCGAAATCCCTATTTGTAAAGATTATCTAAAGGGAGAGTGCAAACGCGGGGCCAAGTGCAAGTTTCGTCACCTGTCTGTCGCCGAGTACGAGTTCGAACTACGAAAACCGACAAATGATCACCGTAATAATCACCAGACTCAAAATTCTTACGACCCGGCCGAAGACGATTTTGATCGCTTCGACAATCGATTCGACTACGGCCACAGTGCTTCGAAAAGAAGACGGGCAGATCTAGATAGCTTCGGTTCATCATTCGAAACCCGCTACTCGTCAATTCGTCCGCTGAGCTATCAGCTTCTGGATGAGGAGAACAACATGTTACGTCGCAAAGTTGAGGAAATGAAGAAACAAGTCGCCGACCTGACCGCGGCAAACGAGGTCCTCCTGGAGCAGAACGCACGCTACCGTGTTAGCAAATCGAACCATGTACAAACGATAAATGTCCCCGTGAGCCAAGCGCTGTCTGTGGGTCAGACCCTGGCGTCTGCTGGCGTAGCGACAGCTGGGGTCGCGCCAACCCCCAGCCAGCAACAGTTAAATCACATAAACAACAGCCTGGCTCAACAAATAGCAATGAACAATGATCTTGTATCCCAGCATGCAATGCAACAGCGCCTCGCGAGAGAACAACTTGGCCCACCGCCTGCGCAGTGTAATTTACCTACTCAATCTTTGAACCCTTCAGTTACAATTAACCCCCCTAATATCGTGCCTGTTTCTCTACCACAGACTAACATTTCGGCCGTTTCCCTCTCCCAGGCGTCTCTGCAGCAGAGTTTGCCTGCTTCAGTGAGTCTTGCGCAACGTAGTCCCCATCAAAGCTTAGCCATGTCTGCACAGACTTCTCCTTTGGTATCCTATCCTATAGTATCACAAAGTATGCGGACACCAGTTCCTCAAAGCAGTTTGGCCCACTAAGCGTTTCCTTAGTGTAAGTATTCTTTACTGACAACTTTGTAACATTTTTTTTTTAAAAACCAACTCCCAATTTTTTTTTTAAATTTGAAAAAAAAGAAAAACAAACTAAGAAACAAAACAAAAAAAAAAAAAATAATATCACAAAAAACAATAAAAAAACTTTCCTTTCCAAAAAAAAATAAAATGAAATAAATGAATATTTTTTTCCTAACAGAAGAAAAAAAAGATCCTTTTTTAAAAAAAAACAAAACAATAAAAAACAAAACATTCTCCCCACTATTTTTATCCCGATATATATATATATATATTTTTTTTTTCTTATTCTTCTTATTAAATTCTGCGTCCTGCTCTTGCTAAAGACCTGGAAAAAAAGAGAAAAACAAACAAAAAAACAAAAACAACCCTTCCTTTACACCCAAACCTCTTGCAGCGCCGCTGCATCTGCCTGTCCGCTGCTGCTGTCCGCTGCCGCTGTACGCTGCCGCTGTACGCTGCTGCTACTCTGTTTCATTGTTTGTCGCTTCTTGTTCTTTTTCTACTTTTTTTTTTGGTTGGTTATTATATATTTAAAAAAATTAAAGAAATTAAAATTAATTTTTATGCATTAAAACATTATTTTTATTATTATTATTATTATTACTATTATTATTATAATTACCATTATTCTTAAAATGACTGTTATTGTGGTTATTATGGTAAATGCTACAGGGCCTACGGATGTTGTTTTTGCTGCAAAAATCAGGTATTTGATTCATGCCTCAGTGTTGTTGCAAAACTGATCACCCCTTTTTTTTTTCATAGTCCAGAACAGACATTACTTCCCCCAACACAAACCGAATTGTGTATATATATGTATATGTATATATATATATATATATATATATATATATATATATATTTACATATATATGTATGTATATATATATATATAAATGCACATATGTATACATCTAAGTTTATATATTCACAAATATATATATATGTGTGTGTATATATATGCATATATACATATATATATATATATATATATGTATATATATGTATATATATATATATATATATATATATATATATATATATATATATAAATCCCTATATGTATGTATATACTTATATTTTCAAATGAATATGTGTGTGCATACGTAAATATATATAAATACATAAATATATATGCATATATGTATGTATGTACATGAATATCTAAATAAATATATTTACAAATATGCGTGTATATGAATGTCTATAAATACATAAATATACATATATATATATATATGTATGTATATATATATATATATATACTTATATATATACATATTCATATGTATATATGAATAAATATATTTACAAATATGTATGTGTGTATTTGAATATACATAAATTTACATATTTATGCGTGTATGTAAATATATATTAATACATGAATATACATATATGTATAAATATATTTGTATGTATATATATTTGTGTATATATAAATATATTTATGAATAAGTATGTGTGTATTTAAATATACATAAATATATATATGTATGTGTGTATGTAGATATCTATAAATATATAGATATATGTGTATACATATACACATATATGCATATGTATGTATATCTAAATGAAAATGTTGAAAGATATGTATGCGTGTATGTATATACATATATATCTAAATAGATATATTCACAGATATGTATGTGTGTATGTCTTTGATATTTCTTATTGGATATATATATATATATATATATATATATTTATATTTATATATATGTATATATATATATATGAGCAAATAGGAGTGGAACATTACAACTTCATTTGTCATGCATCTGATCAGTAAGAAAGAGATTTACCATATATGATGGCCTATAAGAACCCTAACTTAGCCCTACTGTTAGGCTACTTAGTAGAAAAAAAAAATGCTTAATTGGTGAATGTAACCTTCGTTGTCCAGCTCCTGATTGATCAGTACTTCTGGACTCGAAGAAAAACAAAGGCATGATTAGAATAATTCAGGGGAATGCAATAGCCGTCACTGACTGATAAATCGACATAGCAAACATCTCACACCATCTCTAGAAGCATTCTCTCAATTCCCTTCTATGAAAGAAATGCTCATTTTACGATATCACTTGAGCAAGGAAGTTGAAGAAGGAAAAAATGATGTCACAGTAATTCCAACGGAAAATTAACATACACTTGTGTTTTTGCTGAGTCCATATACTGTATTTTTTGTCTATATATTCATTGTTATTTCCTGAACTTTCCAATGATCCGCCATTACTTCAAAAACGTTCTTAATGAATCGGATAATAAATTAATAAAAGGAATATCAAAGAGTAAAGTCATCTTTAATTTATTAACGATGTTTAATATATTACTTAGATTTTAACGATAAATATCTTGAGAATCTCGGTGTTGCAAGTGTTTTTGATTCGATTTTTTAAACTTGAAAAAGCAAGTTGGTCACACTGACCTTGTTGGATTTTCACATAAGAAAAGAAGTAACACATCTATGGTCTGACTTTCAGACTTGATGTTCATTGCAGAAATGATTGGGGGTAGGGGTCTTATGTGCCATCAAATAGGGTATGGACAATAAAAAAACAAATGGATAAATATAAGTAAACAATTTGATTCAGAATGATCAGTTCAACATTCCTTTAAGCATGGGTGTCCTTTGACACTTTTCCAGAGGTCGGGGCAAAGGATATATTGCCAGCAGAGGTACAGAAAATATTCGGAATATGTCTCAACGACAACCCTATTACCAGCAAACAATGATACCTTCTATTTATATAGGTACATTGAGTTGGGCTTATATAGCACCATTAACCTTTACTGTCTATGAGGTTCCAACATTCAAACCCATATCTCTCTAGATGAGGAGGCCCATTTGCCCCCTGCCCCAGGTGGATGCAGTGAGAATTTTGTAAATATTTCATTACACATTTATATTTGCTAATTACATACTTATGCTATAAGTATTTTGATAACTTTAATAACTTTTTAAAAAAATACTCCAATTACTTTGATCTTAAAATTGTTCGATTGGTGAGAGGGATAGAAAGTTGGAAGCTTATAGATATGGGCGGGATTTAAGAGGTCACTAATGAACAGTGACAGCTTAGGACTCCCCACTCCCTTACTTGACAGCCATCATCCAGATACACCCCTTCTCCACCTCTTCCCTCAGGGTTTTATCCTTTACCCCCACCTCGGAAAAGTGGCAGCGGATTTCCCATGCGTATATATGAACACAAACATATACAGAAACATTTATATATGCAAACATACACATGTGAATGTATTGGGATGTGAGCGTGTCAAAGATGTCAGTAACTCAGAAAATATATCTGTAGCAATCATGATCATATCAAAATGTAAGAGAGAGCAGTTACTTAATGAAAATTTCAACAATTATTTACATCATCATCAGAATAAAATGAACCTAAAAATATCAGTCCAATCAATAGCACACCTCATTGAATTCTAAGCGCTTACAAATATGTATTTAAGTTGCTTTCTTTTTTTTTTTTCAGAAGCTTTAAAATTGCCTGATATGTTTATGAACATAGAATAAGTTATGAATATTATAAACATATATATATACACTTACATACAGATATACAGGTGTCAGTCAGTATACTTATATATGTATATGTATTATATATATTTAGGCAGCAGTCTTTTATTCATATATGTTAGATCAAAGACAATTGACAAGGAATGTTTTATTCAATTTTTTAGTCAAGTTTTCTTGTTTATGTGTAAAAGAATGCTTGCCTGGTTTCAGTAAATATAAATATTGTCTCAACGTTTATGATTAGATGCTCACAGTTGTATTTATGGCCATTATCAGGATTGGGTAGAATGGTGATTGTTCAAATTTTTTGATACTTTTAATCTTGGCATTTGCTGTTTGTGCGTATTGCTGATATCAAGCACAAAGCAACATGCAAATGTAATTCTTCACTGGGCTAAATGGCATCCACTAATTCCCCCCAGTCTCGATGATGGCCGTAAGGAGTTCGCGGAAAAGGCATGGTAGCTTAGTAAGACTGTTAAGAGACCACAGCTTCTCATAGGGAGGCACAAATGATCAAACCAACGAGTGATAAGGGAGTTCAGAGGTCTGAGTCAAAGGTTGCTGTCTTCGACCGAGAGGAAGTGAGTCAGAAACAATAAGCTGTAGGAAGGAGAGCAATATTTCACTGTTAGTGAGGACATGAGAACATGCACAGAAAACAGGACAGAGATAAGAAAGGTAGAGAACCAGAGATTCAAACTATCCTTTATAGATGAACAGGTATGGAATTCGAAAAGCCTCATTTGATTCTTTATTGGTTGATTGAATAAAAATTTCTGTTGAAACTAGTATGCAAAATTTGTGCCGTTCTCAACATTTTAGCATCAATGTTTGGGAGGTACAATTGGTCGGAATTCAGGTACAAAATCACTTCACACAGGCTGACCATGAATGTGGTTTAAACAGCTTGATCCAAAACATTAGGACAATATTTCCAGCCATTGTTATGTAAGCGTCAGTCTCACAAAAGAAGGATTTTATTAACTTTTTCATAGTAGTGGTAATTAGACAATGTGCAAATAAAATTTGGAGAATAATGTGTGTTACATCTCAAAATTTCTATAATTATCATGATTATTTTATTATCAAGATAAAACTCAATGCATTACACCATCTTCACAGGTGTCTATGTCGAAAAGTCTTATCCTATTCATAATAGTTTTGAGATGTAACATACCTTTTTCTATATCTTTTACTTTCACATTGTCAAATTACTACTACCTTTCAGTTGGATTGTCTTGAATCCAACCTGTAGACATATGACCATTTCATAAGAAATACTAAGACCAGAAATCTCTACATATAATAGATAGCGATCATAATTTCTGCACAATTTTCTTGAAAAGATTGAACTCTCAAAAAACAGTTTTAATGCCAAATTTCAAAACAATATTTGTTCACATACATAGCTTATAGGGTCTGCTTGGATTGAGTGCTAGTGAGCACATCTCCCTCACTTGCCAAAGGTCCTGTGTTCAATTCCTGGTATAAGCAGAGAGTGTAGAAATCTCTACATTAGGACAAATATTTCTGTCAGATCAGTGATCAATTGAGTGCAATATAAAACGGTGTTATTTAGATTTGGTCATGAAAAAGAGTTGTAGGAACTATGTCCGGGTCTCGAACAGACTTGACACTTGCAAGGATCACTAAGCTGATACAACCAAAAGAAACTGGGACTTTGTCACCGGCTGTCATACTCAGTTGGGAGCTGTTTTTAAGATACAGACCCTTTCTTTATATAAGGAATGGGGCAGCTAATTTTCTTATTAATATAATTGGTTGAAAAATTATCAGCAAATTTGTATATACATATATATATGTATACAAGTTCTCAATTCCCAATAAAAGGATTGCCAAAATTTTCAAATCATTATTTTTTAAATGTTTGCTATAGCCATCATCAGGACTTATTGGAACATAATATAACATAAAGATATCATCATATATATATATATATATATATATATATATATATATATATATATTGAGACATTAGTTGAATACATGTCAATATGGAATATAGGTTACGTTGAATTGTCAATAAGAACAAAACTTGAAACCCAAACTGTATTTCATCTTGATACTCATACAACAACTCCAATGTGTGTCTGAGTATATGCATATGTATGTATATATATTAGCTTAGTCTGGCATGAGGTCACAAGTGTTGGGCTCTCAGTAAAGATTGAACCCACTATGCAGTATTAATGGTCTGCTTGACTGAGCTGCTAACCTTTACTGCATAACAGTTCTCTATATATATATGTATGTATGTGTGGATATATATATATATATGATCATTGTACTGGTATGGATTATGGTTAATCAGACAATGTGAGAATGAAATGATTAAGAGGCCTGTGACTTTTGGTAGGTGGGTAGTAGAAGATGATTAAGTGGCTGGCTTAGTAGACCACACATATAGACACTATTTTTTGTATTGCCACCTCATTTCTTGAAAAAAGCCCGGTTTGAGCGAAGCATTAGAATTAAAGATAGATTTTATTGTGCGAGAGGGATATATATATATATATATATATATATATATATATATATATATATATATATACCCACATAAACACATTGATGTGCATTCATTATATATTTATCTGCATGTATATATATTTGTGCACCTGCTTCGAAACAATGTCTAGCAAGTAAGGTCTACAACTACTACCATGGAGTATGATCCCCATTGTATGTCACTCAGCTATTGCCTTGCACTGAATTAGGCTAAGCTTTATAAATACATCGTGAAGCAAAGTGTCTTAATAAATGAATCCGTTGGTTTCTCTTCATGGTTGTGTATGCATTCAAACTGTTTCAAGGGCATGTACACGGTTGTAATTATCTAATAATAGTGACTAGAACACTTTCAAAAAACAAGAGCATTCTATTAATGAATTTCCTTCTACCAAGAATTATTTTGTTGATTTAGAATGTTGTTTTTTTGAACAGTGAGATGTTGGAAGATATGAACAAAGGATGGTATGTGTTTAATCGAAATACGACCCATTTGAAATGATAATATTTTTTCCTGAGATCCTCTCATGATATGTCGTTTCTATTCAATTATCTAGATCATGTAGTGAACAAGTTCAGTGATAGCACCAATCATGGCTTGCCTATTATTGAACCTTTCATGAAGGATACAAGGTTCAAAATGTTTTGAAAGATAATAATCTATTGGTGCAATGTCTGGTGAATAGGGAAGATACTTTATATCTCGATTCTCTAAGCCTATGCACGATCAGCTGAGAGGTGTTTTTCTTGGGGAATTCATCTTTCCGACTCTTTAACCTTTCCAATTGCCTTGAAAGGATATGATATGATTTCTGTCGAAGTCCTTGAGAAGGGGCTTGAATCATTGGCCACTGCTATTGATAATTCTTTAACTTTGGGAACACATTCAGGCCTCACTCAATGTTAATTATTGGAATGCATATTTCCAAACCCAAATCTATCGAACCAAGGCTAATCGGTTTGCATTGTTCATTTTCTATGCTTTGTGAATGTTATCAGCAGCTTGAGCAGCATTATACCCCTTTTTCAAATCGTACCTGAAAACTAGTCCAACTTCTTGAGTAGACCATTGATGTTAGGGCCTTGAAAATTAACTGTAATAATGGATTTTATCTCTATTTACAGTGAATATGCAGGAAATACTATTACAGAAGGTAATCTTTCATTTGTAGGATTATTCTTCATGATGTAAAGCAAGAACCATAAGTTCATCGATGCATCTACCATCCATGGTAGTAGTTACTGGAGAAGGAGGAAGAAGTGCAAGTAGTCTTTCTCAAGGTCAATTGATTCTCTTACTTGCAAAATATTGCGATATAGAAATATTTTGCGAGTATTATTTTCGATAAAAATCTCAAATGACTATTCCGACATTCTGTAGCCATATCTGGCTTTTTTTAAATACAAAAATGCAGACCTCATACATACTATTATGACATCACAGCACCTGGTAAAAAAAATTGATTTGAAAAGATATTCTTTTTGAGACATCGCACCTTTTAATGACATCACATCCAATTTTTTATACTAAATCAAACTCAAAAAAGCATCAAAAACTGTTAAAATACACTCAAGAAACATGGACGATTTTTATGGCCATTTTCAATAGCTAAAAAGGGTAGAATTGCTTGTGAAATAGGGCTAATAACTGGCTGAAAATAGTGCCAAGCCTAAACAAGAAAATTGAGTGCAAAAAGCTCTAAATTGGAAACTCAGATCACTCCTTTCCTTCCTTTTTCTATTGATTCACATCACTAGGTCTGAACAACTGACCAAAAGCATCTTTTAGATATGAGAGGATACATTTAAAAAAAAATGACATTCTGTGTAAAATAACATTATATGTTGGTTTTAAGAATTGAAAATGGATCTGAATAAGATAAGTGTAAATCAAGGCCTTTTCTGTCATTTAAATTCTTTAATACTATTAATCCATTTTTTAATTTTCAATGAATCTATAATTATTTAATAATGGCAGCAGAGACTTATTTGCCACGGAATCACCCCACATGAAATACTCTTGACAGAAACAAAATTTCAACCCCCTGAATACGTGTTTCAATTTTTCTCCAGATAAAACATACAGGAAATACAGCTGAATTACAGTCTATGATCTCACGTACAGTTCAGTGTGTACACAGGTTCCAAAATAAGGCGGGTATCAACGGTACTCACGTTCCATATTAATACATTGTATATCCTCCTTTAACCTAAAGTCGAAACAAATATTCTGGGTATTGCAATTTTATTTTCCCTCTGTGCATAAATCATAAATAGTCCAGAATATTTCTTTTATTTTTTCAAATTTCTCCTAAAGGACATCTTTTTCTCTGTGCAAATGTGCACATCCAAGATGGTATCTTCGAGATGCTATTTTATAATAACAGTTTTTCATTGTAGATCATTAAAAGTCAATTGAATCACTTCCCCATAATAGAATCATCCTGCTTTCGTTTTAGCAATTAGATATCTCATGCTATTCAAGAAAAAGAAATGTTTCATTTTATTTATAAAGAAATATTGTATACTTATATAAATACATACATTTTTTTAAATGAATCATCTCATAAATTCTTGATGATAGTCCTTTAACTCATACAAGCTTGGGGTTTTTTAAGGGTTACGAAGTGCATGGAATTTAGATTTTCTCATTTTCTCTTTTTATAAGAAACCCTGGGAAGACATAGATTATTCTGAAGGTTATATGGTATGGATTTCATTTATGGCAAAATTACTCAAATACAATGGTCATGTGATCTCATTATGTATTTAAAATAGCCACGGAATTCAAAGCGCACCTATGAACGCTCCTGGCCTGATTGATTTAGAAAGTTGTGCATCTCCTTATTGATCTTTCAATGAAAATGAACTTGAGATAGAATACAGGATGTGTATCTGTTGAATCATGGTGTGCAAAACAAAAAGGATGAGGATATTGGTCAAAATAGATTGCCAAGTTATGATAATGCTTCCTCTGTGAACTGATGAAGGTTGGAAAGTAGGCAAGCTCAGCTGTTACGCTAAAAGAAACGAAAATAAAACGGCAATCTAAATAAATCATTTGATTTATAACTAAACTACAGATAAGAACATGTGGATGCTGTTGAGTATAGCAGCCAAAAGTTTGTCTTGAAAACATCAAAGATAAGGATAGTAGTCTGAGTAAATAGCTCAATCATGATGATGCTTCATTTGAAAGTAAATACAAGGCAGATATATATCTATTGAAGTACATACATGAGGGGTCTACTGAAAGTTTTGGTTCGATTCCCGTTATGAGCTAAGAGAGTGGAAAACTCTGTATTGGGACAAATTTTCCTGTGCACTCTGCAGCTAATTGAGCAGACTCTAATCTGTTTGATTTAGGTGGAGCTCAGTGAACTAGCATCCATTCAAAGGAGTGGTCACAAAATCTTGTTGGAATGAAGTCCTGGTCTCGACCAGACTTGAATGAATCATAAAACTGAGGAATGCAGCATAAATTGGGATTTTGTCACTGGTCTTCATACTCCATTGGGAGTTGTCTCAAAAGGGACAGATACTTTACCTTCTACCTTTACCAAAAAGTTCAGAGAATTTGTACATTGAAAAAATTACTTGCCTGTTGGGTACATTCATTTTTGCTGTGATTTCATCTCCTACCCTTTCTGATACGATAAATTGCTTATCGTATTAGTGGAAGAGTACAGTCAAGCAATCCTTGAGTTATAGGTCTCGCCTTGAGCTTTATATCTTGCTTTTGAGCCAAGTTGTATTTTTCAGCAGAGCTTAGTTCTAGAAGCAGAGGTTGAAGTCTTTGTAAACTGATGTGAGAGGGAAATCATTCATGGATGACACATAGTGAATTCAAGTTATGGTCCAAGTAACCAGAGGTTATTTCGTATGGCCAGAGATATAACAAGGTTTGCAAATATTACAACGATTGGGATTTCAACAGTATTATAGAAGCTGACACAGAGAATAGCAGAAATAATATCACCCTAACATTTAGTTTCTACTATCTTATTCAAAATTGTCCTCTCGTGCATTAATTTGATGGATCACCAAAGATACTGCTCACTAATTCCCAAATTTCCTGATAGCATCTCATATATAAGTCCATTTCCTTGAATCTGGCATTTATTGTCCTGAAGCCAATTCGGATTGAATGATGAAACAAAGAACTAAGTCATTACAGTTATATGATTAAACATAAGTGTACGGGAACTTTTTTGTTTGAGAGGGCTTAGTTCTTGATTAACCCAACGAATTGACTGACTTATAGTAATGTACTGAGAGTATTGTTGGCTTACAGAAGCCCTATGAATGGAAAAATTAATTAAATCATTAGATTAAACCTTTAATTAGACTTCAGGACTTGCATGTCTGTATTCATATGTATAAATGTATAAATAGGTATACACAGATAGATCAATGCTTCATGGAGACTCCGGATTTCTCACAGCTGATCATGAATGAGATCATCATATCGTGGTCCAATGATAACACCAGTGTGAAACTCAGAGTCACCATGAAGCACTGGCTTGACAGTACATATCCATCTACTCCTGATATCGAGCAATCATTCATAAATAAATCAACCATGGATAATGATTATATATATATATATATATGTATATATATATTTTGAGGAAATGGATGAGATTTATCCAACATAATATTAAATTTAGTAGACAATACGGAAACATGAAAGTTAGGATACAATGTACATGTATATCAAATTCACCATATGTATATGTATATGTATATATATATATATATATATCATAGGACTTGTGTGTATATATAAAAGAGAGAATATAGTGTGTATATATACTTACATGCAAATTTTTTTACCAGACCGAATATTCAAACCACATTTTTTTTATATCATCTGAGTTTGGATATCCACAGAGGAAGCTGTTTAATATAATCATGAATAATGTTATCAAACGATTATTGTTATCAAAATCAGTTGGTCCCAAGCCTTTTATCTAAAATGAAAGAAAAATGTTCTTCAAATTTATCATTATTAAATTTTAACAAATTAAAGATGTTTATATCAATGAATGTAAATTGACTCAGTTTTTATTTCCTTTAATTGATGTTATCTGCAAGTTATTGTTATCTTGAGGATCTTGTTCTGAAATGATCGTAATAAATGGTTTCCTCCCCATCGAGAGAAGGATAGAAAGATACTAAGGTGGGTGATGTGTGCTAGTGATTATGTTTAGAAATCTGCATAGAATATTTAGAATAAGTATATTAAAAATGAATATGCTCGAGGGTGATAATAAATTTTATGCAAATAAATACACACACTTATTATTGATATCATCCTAGATTACTTGCAGCAGTCAAAACCCGATAGCAATTATTAAGTAATTTCATAATTGTATTGTTCTTGAATAATATCAAATACATGTTGCCTAGTGTTTTCTTGTATGTATTCAATATTTCCTGTATATTAAACGAATCTAGACATAAAATTAAGTAAGATAGAACTTATTGAATTTAATCTAACATAAGATTTGATTCCTTCTAAGTTACATCTCCAGATGTCGTAGAAACGTAATCGTGAAGGACAACAAATGCAAATTGCTAATTAGTGTATGTTTTGATGAGTGAATGTGAGTGTTTGCTCCTTTGTTGATAAGTCTCAATATATGTTTATGTATATTTATTCATGTACCTGCATACATACATACACACACATACATATATATGTATATGTATACCTGTAAATGAGCACACCGACAGATGAATGGTGTTTTTTTTTTTTTCTTTATTTCTTTTCAAAACTTCCATCAAACCCAGAAGGCAGCTCTTTTCAAAGTCTGATTTTTTTTTTGTTTTGTTTTTTTTCGGGAGGGAGGGGTCAGGAAGGGGGCGGGGAGCAAAAGTGGCTAATATTTGGGAAGATTTATTGAAAAATCAGACTGTTTCACTCATTTATTTTTTTTTCTGCTTTTTTTTTTTTTAATCCTATTTTGACAAGTCTGTTCTCTGACCATCTTCAGGTGGACAGAATCCCGCTGAATAACTTCATTCAATCGCAGCTGGATGGTCAATGTACACACCACAAGCAGGAACCAGCAGCTGCCACCGGCCACACTCGAACTTTCACAGAAAAAAATTACTAAACAAAAACAAAAAAAAATAAAAAACAAAAAACAGAAAAGACGACGGAAGCAGTGAAACCACCCCGACAGTCCGGGCCTACATAACAGCAGAGTCCGCAAAAAAATAAAAGGAATATATGGAAAAAAAAAAATATGCAGCTCTATTGACTATAGCGGGTCTGGAGATCTCTGTGGTAAACTTTGATAGCCAAAATGCAAAGGATAAGTGTAACAGTCTGGAGAAATAAAACTTCCTTTAAGAAACCATTTTTTTTTCTTTTCCTTTTTTGTTGACTTTTATGAAATCTGTCGTTAAAAAACAAAACAACTGATTGGTATGTGTTGATCATAAGAATTGACACATGACATAGAAAAAAATATGCAATTTTTCTTATCAAATATATATTTATATATAATTACTTGTGGATACAATAGCTCCAACGATATATATTAAGTTGACAATAACCTATATTCAAATCAAATCTATTTGTCTCACATGTTTTGCTTCTTGGCTTAATCAAAGTAAATGTTTCTAATCTGACAATATTGAAATGTTCGTTTATTTCAAGCAACGTGTATTTTTATAGTCAACTTGATATATATTTATATATGCCATCGTTCCACTTGCCCTTGCATCTCCTCAAATATACCATCCTGCGTGAAAATCTGATAGTAAAAAATGTGCCTCAAGAAGAAGTTATTTTTGGTACCCAACACTTTTATTCAAAGACATTTTCTGGCATTTCTTGGGCTCGGAAAGCGACCAAAAAATCATCACTTTTCTTGCAATTGGGAACTGTCAATCAAAACTGTCACTACAGGTTTCTTCAGTTTTTGAGCTGGTCTGACTGATTATATATCACTTGCATAAGTCCCACCAACCGAGCTAGAGGACTGAAAATATTAACTTTACTCCTTATTTTGTGTGAGAAAAACGTTCTTGTTTTTTTTAGATTTCCACAGATAGGTTTTTAGAGAGGGTTCAATTTACCATGTAATTTCATGCTAAATTGTCGCTAGTTCATGCCCCTCTCATGATATTTAGTTCTTTGTCCCCACACCTCATCCAACCAAGCTTTAGGACAACAGAAGACAAACTCAAAGAACTGGACCTATATGAGTTGTTATTCACTTTTCAAGTGATCCCCCAAAAAAGCAATCCACCCTTTTCCCAATGTCTTGATTGATCACCCCCATCACTACATACTGCTGAAAGATGTTGGTTAGTTACAGTTTCTATTGAGTAACTAATCAGACCTGTTCGTTTTGTTGTGTTTTAGGTTTGGTATGCCTTCGTACCATTTGTCAAGTTCAGAATCATTTTGATATCCTTCAGGGCTACCATACTGTTACAGATTGTACCAAAATCTTTGGCTATTCATATATAACTAACCAGCAATCAAGTGTTTTTGGTTGGGAGAGAGGGTTGAGACAAAGTCATATATATATATATATATATATATATATATATATATATATATATGTATATATATGTATACTTTGCTAGCTTTTTTTTAGATATGTTAGTACGTTATCAAATGATTGTGTTCCCGCATCTGATGAAAATAAATGGAAAATCAAGCAATACCTAACAACAAACTATTTCAACTGAGGATTGACAGAACATTTAAGTCAAGAAGCAAAGACAACATTACAAGCTCAGACTAGCATTCCAAGGGAAATTATAAAACACTTCCATCCATATTAGCTGCTTTTTACCTTGTAAATTGAGCAGTGGTGTAGGTAAAATAAGGTTACCTTGGTGAAATTACTACCAGTATTATTTGAACCAGGAGTTTTTGATTTGAAACAATAAAAAAAGAACCCAAAACATGATATTAAACTAGGGGACCGATTTGGAATAAACTTTGATTGTAAATTGAACCCTTCAATTGAAACCTATTTAGGGAATGAATTTCCCCTCCAAAAGAAACATTTTTTTCACTCATGTATGCAAAATGTCAAGTTTTTACTACGAACAGTCCAGGCTTGTTGGAGTCCGCATAGATAGATACAGAGATACCTGTAAATGTCTGAACATCTAAACCCAATAACAGTGAATAAACCACCGTGTTATCGCAGCAATTGATTATGCAAAATAGTGAAGAACATACCTTTAAACTTGACTACTATGTGGTAATGACATATACCTATATATATTTGTAAGCAACTATGCAATGCTCTTCTAACTCTGGAATTGAACACTCTGGTAGATGGGGAATTATGCGTAAATTCCAATATCGCTTGATATGGTCCTACTGACCGTCCAGTTCTGCATAGGGCGAGGGTAGAGCTAAGGTTTTGACCCCACAGACTGGGAGGGATATTGACTCTCTCTCTCTCTATCTATCTATCTATCTATTTATAAATATAAATATATATATATATATATATAAGTGATAATTGTTGTATATATGTTTAAGTTGTAGTGGTTATTTATATATATATATATATATATATATATATATATATATATATATATAATGATGGCTTGGCATTTGAATGAGATCATAGGGGTTTTCCACATCTTTTGAGAATTTTTCTAAATCAGTCTTGCCTGTAGATGACAAGCCAAATGGCTGCTCCTGCCCTTTGCTATGGTCCGTCAAGTTGGCACAAATATCAACAAGGACCTTATGTCATAGGCTTGACTGGAGTTTCCTTTTCCTAGCAGGTGCAAGCTTGTTATGGGGGTCTGCCACTCCTTTGTGGGGTATTTTTATAGTATGGCTAACCTAGGTGGGTAAACCACAGATGCCTGAGATGGCTGAAGAGGTCTGTGGCACCTCCAGGAGAGTAACTCAACACAAAAGCGGCTTATGCAACAAAGGAGCACAGGTCAGACTCATTCCACTGGTAGGGATCTGGTTAAAAAGGTTGGACGCTCCTGCATGAGTAGTACACTACCATTGCAGCTACTTTTTGTGGGTAGGAGCTAAGGTCCCTAACCCCCCATCTCCCAACTCAGAGCTTTGTTTTTGCTCTTCTGCTCTCTCCTTTCCTTCATAAGTTTTAACAGTTCATGCCTCCAATTTTCCTCCTGACATGAACATATACATGCACATACATATACATATGCACACACACACACACACACACACACTTATATATATATATATATATAGAGAGAGAGATAGTGAGAAATAATGGTGATAGAGAGATTGAGAAAAAAGTATACATGTTTGTGGGTATATATATATATATATATATATATATATATATATATATATAAACAAATGTGTATGTCTATATATATACATATATACATGTGTATGCCAAATGCATATACAAGTATAATTACATCCATTTCATATATATATATATATATATATATATATATATATATATACATATATATATAGGGAAGCCAGAACCACAGGGGCAATGGGGATAGCTGCCTCCCTACTCTCTCGTTGTAGGGTCAGCAAGGAAGTTATTAATCTTTTATGGAAAAGGGGAAATGTAAGACATACTTATTCTAATATTAATTACTAATCACCGACAGAATAGAAGTTTTTTCATGACTACAAAAACATTTCTGCAATAAAATTAAATCTGAATTATTTATGCTTTGCTTATTATGCTTAATCATCTTCAAGTTCTCCTGCATGAGCAATTTTTGTATTTATTGCCTGAAACAGGAATTCTGCTTATTGAATGAGAGATTCTAGCTGTTGTCTAAGTGTCGCCTATCATGATTTGTTAATCTTTGCCACAAGAATTCTTAATACTGTATATGTAAAAAGATTTGAAAGAAACAAAAAATCTATTGTTAATCTGTAGAGTAGCAAACATCTGTGTTTTGTGAAATTCATTTTCCCTCAAGTTTTGGATCGAACAAGCTGTCATCAATGTTGTCTAGCGATCTTCAGCTGAAAAGCACTAAATGGACAAGAGGTTGGTGAGTCCAGAGTTGCCCAAGACCTGGTTGATTTTTTTTCCAATTTATCCATTATAAACCTATGATAGCCCCAAATCTGGCAAATCTCAAGAATTATTGGTAGGTTTAATAGAAGTGAGCTTTTATCCTCATTTATAATTTGTTCTGGAGTCTTTGTTTCCTACTTGATAAATGGACTTGAATAAGTATATAAAACAAATTTATCTACTTATCTATATGTATATATTTTCACATATATTTCTTTACAAGCATAAATACAAAGATGTGTATATGTATTTTACTAATCTACTCTTACTTACTAGTGAATATTTGTCGATATTCACAGGTATGTATATATCTATTGAATGAATATATAAATCAATATAGAAGTATGGTCACATACAAGTCTTTAGTCTAAAAATCAAAATCAAATTTATTTTACACAAATGTTTATTTTTTTACATTATCATCTACATGGACAATGTACTGAACTCATGGGTTTTTTACCTAATTACAAAGATACTTTCTGGATGCCATGTTTGGGATGATCAATTTAAAAAATTGAAAAAAAAGAAGTCAATGAATAAGTTATTTCACTCACATTTTGTTGGTAAGTATATTCTCAAAAAGTCTGAATTTTCTAAAAACAAGTGTGAGTGTGGCTGGATGAAAACTAAACGAACAGTTAAGCATAAAATTATTTTGCAAACTGAATCCCTTTCTGGTAACCTATTTCAAAAGGAATTTTCAAAAACCGAAACCCTTTTTTTCTTTACTTCACAAATATTGTATGTATAAATGGAAAGTGATTGTTCAAATTTTTAGCACTTAAGCCAGATTGGCTCAACTTATTCAGGTCGGGAGTACATGTAGGTATGTTTCAAATATAGTGGTCATCTTGATTACATAATGAGGTTATATGACTAATAGATTTGTTACAAATTTAATCCATATCGCAAAACCTTCAAAAACGTGTACGACTTTCCAGAGTTCCTTTGAAAACGTAAGAACTAGAATCCATCATATGCTTGTTTATTGTAACCCTTAAAAACACCCTGGTATGAATTAGTTGAAAAGTGAAGAAAGCTATGTTGACTGTTTGATAGTTTCGAATTGCAAATTATACATTGAAAATTTTAGATCAATATTCAGCTTATAACTGAGCTTAGCTGTGAGCTCATTGATCCCTCGTTGTATGTTGCATTTATGTATGATGTCTGGCTGGAAAGCAAAAGCAATTTTGAAAACCTCAGGAATCCATTGCGCAACATAGATACAACTTGGCAACCAATCAGAGGAAACCTTATTCTCTGTGTGTTAACAGACACTCTCCTGTGGTGTTACTCATTTAGCAGTGAGATGCCATTGATTGAACTAGGGTACTGTGTGACAATCACACTCACAGTTTATAAACTTGCTCTTTCTTCATGCTTCCTGTCAGTTTTGGGGGCAGAATATTGCATCATTCTTGTCTGTAAGCCTGCACAGTCTAGATCTGTCTTTGAGATATTGAAAGGAAGGAAATGTCTCACTGTGGATGAGATTAAGTTGAATATGATATGGCAGCTGATGGCAATCCTGGAAGAGGATTTTTCAGTCTATTTTGAAAAATGTCAGGCATGCTGGATTAAGTCTATGAGGTCCCAGGGGATTACTACATGAGGGGCCAAGATGCATTTGTCTTAAGTAGACAATTAAAAACAGTCAATGGTTTCCATGTTGGTCAAGCCAGCTATGTATGTTTCATGCATAAAGGCTGCACCTATGGAGCTAGAAGGCTGAAAATTTAAACATTTACTTCTTATTTTATCCATTTTTTTTTTTTCAATTCCCCCCGAATAAGTTTTCAGTCGGGGGTTTGATTTGCATTCTAAGTTTATGCCAGATTGATCCCTCAGTTTGTGTCCGGTAGCATTCACGTCCTTTTTTTAAAAATCTTGACTTCTCTAGTGACCACTACCAAATTAAAAATGAGAGAAGTTACTTATCCATACATCACCCCCAACATATCTTGCTGCCAAAGGTGTTGGTTAGGTGACAGTTTCTATTGAGTGACTAAGTAGATCTGTTTTTTGTTGATATCAAATGTCTGTATACTTTTTGGACGGACATGATATATATGAAGTAATGTTTCTCAGTCACAACCTCTTCAAAATTGAAATCTGCAGTGAGGTATTAAGACAACTGACCCCATGACAATTTCTCCCACAGGACAACTGCCCTCTGTCCCCACCCCCGGATAAATGCTTCCATTCAATTCAACTGTGAAACAAAAAATCCTAGTAAGTTGATTTTCAATCAAAAATCAGTTGAATCCATATTTAGGCTTTTAAGAAGTACTGATTAATTTTTACATACCAAGGAGTGGAAAAGTCTTCACGCTCTGAAAGCACCTAGTCTGTCATTCTCAATCTTGAAGTCCCAACGGGTGTCACTTGTAATCTCAAAATTGACACCAACCCACTTACTTAAGTTTTTCTATATTACAACAGAATTGACCTGCGGAAAAATTCCCTCATTTCGAAAAAAATACTGTGATTGTATCACTGAAATAGCGGTTGTCACTTGTTTTCTCAAAATTGACACCAACATACTTACTAAGTTTTTCTATACTTCAATAGAATTGATCTCTGAGCAAATTCCCTCATTTCGAAAAAAATACTGTGATTGTATCACTAAAATAGTAAATATCTCGAATACTCATGTATATACGTACTAGCAGACCTAGTATCAAAATTAAAATTAAAATTCACTGGAATACATACCAACAGAATGAAGTGTCTCTTAGCTGCTATAAATAGCCCAGTATCTTTGTTAGAGAAGGCCCATTTGTCATTAAAAAGACTATTGAATTCTCTGAGAAATATTTTAAAGATATGTACACTAGATTCACCACCTCAGTCAATAATCGAACAACCGTAGCTTCAAAATTTGAAGTCATATAAAAGAAATGCAAATTTTCAAGACAGTAGACAAAATGGCATGGCCAGAAGCACTATAACGTACAAATACATGCACAAATAAAATGGGACAGAACCCTTCACCTCTTTTAGTGGTTGCATCTGTTGGATAAGAATTTTTTAGATGTTTTTACTAACCAAAATTGATATCCAACAAAGATAACTTATTTTCTGATTCAGCAAATGAGTGGAGCTTTACATTCCAAGATGCAATTACTATTTCAAAAATTCCTGTAACAGGTCTGATTAGTCACTTAATAGGAACCATCATGTAACCAACGTTTTTTGGCAGCAATCCAGGTTGGAGATAATCAATTAAAAAATCGGAAAAAAAAGCGATCAATAAATTTTCAGAAAGATAGTGTGTATGCAGTTGGACACCAACTGAAGAATCAGTTTAACTCACATTGCAAATTCCCCACCCCCCCATTTATTTGGAGGAGGGCAATTTTTGAAAAAAACGGAGAAATGATGTTTTCCACTCATAATAAGGAGTGAATTTCATCTCAGTAGCTTGCAGCTTGTGTATGTGGTATATTCAATCATAGCTAACTAGTCAGCAAGCCAA
Source organism: Thysanoteuthis rhombus (assembly GCA_963457665.1). Lineage (NCBI taxonomy): Eukaryota > Metazoa > Mollusca > Cephalopoda > Oegopsida > Thysanoteuthidae > Thysanoteuthis > Thysanoteuthis major. The sequence continues at coordinate 31,942,287 of OY735236.1, read as the reverse complement.
ACCTGCTCAAAAACTGACAAAACCTATGTTGACATTTTTTATCAACAGTTTTAATTACTAAAATTATTATAGTTATATTATATGGTGGGATAATTGATTAGTTCAATTAGGTGTCCTCCGGATCGTCTCATTCAACGTGCACGTGAGAGAATCATGCTCAACCCCACATGGAGAAATCACAAGACAGCACAGTATATCAAAGAAAAGACAGGACTCCGAGATATCATAGAAACAATTAGAAAACTCAAATAGCAATGGGCTGGATATTTTGCAAGAATTTCTGACAACCACTGGACAATTCGACTCACAATGTAGATCCCCAGACATCATATGTGAATTAGTGGCCAACAAAAAGTAAGATGACGAAACGAGCTAGATAAATTCACAAAGTATTGGCTCTGTGATGCTGAGAGGTCTGGAGAATCTTTTGGAAGGTCTATGTCCTACAATGGATGTTAAAAGGCTGATGATGATATAGTGGGCTCTACATTGCATAAAGAAAATAATTCCAACACATGACGGTTCTTGAAGTCTTGTATGGGGTTTGCTATTTGCCCCGTCATGTCTTAATAGCATTCCTGCACAGGCATTGCCTGATGTCCTGAGTTGATCAGATTGATGGTGATAGTATCTGCTCCCTCAAGTAGATTTGTAGATATTTTGATGGAATGATACAATGTTATTCTGCATAAGGTCAATTCTTCCAAGGAGTTTTTGGTATGATATAAATCATCAATTATACTATAATACATATTCAATATGCAATCAGGAAAATGTGAAGCTCACCCTTAGTGGATTCTGTTCAATAAGAACTACAGTTATCAAGTCCAGTCTTATAGTCGGACCAATCTTATAAGAACCGATTCAAACATTCCTAATCATCAATTGATTTGCTTCATTTGATCAAGGTATTATTTATTTGGACAAAGCAGCTGTAATACCGAATTAACATTTTTTTAAAATGAAATCTGATAGAATATATTTTCTAGTTCGCAAAACAACTATTTCAAATATTTCTAGTCTGTGACCCAAGTTAAATATGAATTTTAAAAATTTAGAAAAAAAAAGGTTTGAGTTGTTGAGGGTTTTTTGCAAGTTGTTCCCCTTGATTTAAAAAAAATCTTTGGCAAATCCAAACAGCTGGTTATTCGGGTCTGAAATTGTTGGTTTTGATAAGGTCCTATTAAACTGGAATCCAGTGTATATGTATCTTCAAAGTAAGATTGGGTCAGCTTCAGGTGTTATAGGTTCTGGCTGTTTCATGGGGGGAAAGGCCTCTTTGATGGCACCCCTGGTAGGTTCATCATAGTCAAGTTGGAAGGTCTTTGGATTGAGCATAAGATTGATATTGAGCAGTTGTAGATTAACCCTCAGGATCAGCAGGTTCAAACCTGGTTGGCACGGGGCCTGAAAAAATAAAACCTCAAGAGAATTTACAAGCAATAGTGTTTTATTCAGGGCTCATAAAAGTATTTTGAATGATATTCCAGTATTTTTTTCATATTTTTTCCTTATCTGTAATATTACAGGAAATTATTTTGCTTTTTTAATGTAAAAAATAAATGAATGAAAAAGCTGTGATTGATTCATATAACTCCATGATATTATATATATAGTTCATTAAACATAGTTCAACAATTAGTATATCACGGAATTTTTGAGATGAGGTATTATTTTTATTTCTATTGATATTCGGACCATCCTCATCTTTGTGGTTACAGCATTAAACAAATTACTGTTAAGTAATCTGATGGTTCTAGGTTCAATCCTAGTGTGAGACAGTATAACAATACTACTAACGCTAGAAGAGGGGAGTACGGTCAATATACCCCCGTCGGATAAATAAAGGGTTCGGTTCGTTACTTCCCAAATCTACCAGATGATACCTGACGAAGGCCGTAGAGTGCAACAGCCGAAACATTGTATGAAAAACAACAAAGATGAGGATGGTCCGAATATCAATAGAAATAATAGTTCAACAATATAAGTTTTTTGACATGACTTAACATCACTTCATTCTATTCAACAAAGTATGAGGACATTAAGAGAAAAAGTCAGGTGAAGCCTCACTAAAGCTCAGCCCTGTGTCATAGATTTTTTACTGTATTAGTTTTTAAAAAAAATTACTTTTTGACAATGAAATACCAGAATGTAACGAAAATGGAATTTATTGAAAAAAAAATTAGTTTATAGCATTGATTTATTTTAAAGGATGTACCAGAAATAGAACGTTTTTGTATAGAGTTGGAAAAATCAAAAAAAAATTATTAATATAATTATTCTTTAAAACACATTATCAAATATTTCTGAAACCCCCAATCATGTTCACACAACCACCAAAGATGTCTCAAATCCTTCTTTGGGAAGCCCTGCCTTGAAGGACATCTAAGTTCAGCTTGCCTGGGACAACAGGATCCCTAAGGATTGCTGTGTTAGTTAGTTGAATCCTCAAGCAGCTGGTGGAATAAAGAAACATACACTGATCACTATCATAGTGGTTCCCAACCTTTTCAGGGTCACTCCCCATCAGAGAGATAAGAGAACCTCACAAGTATTAGTTTAATTTTTTAATTATTCAGCTGCTTTTATTTTTACCCATTGGCCTTCATCCAATTTTGGATCACCTAAAATCAACCAAACCCCCACCCCAGGGGAGGGGATTGACCCCCAGTTAGAAATTTCATGATAGTGACTATCATAAAGCAGAGAATCTTCACAATCAGTCGTCATCTTGTACAGTGAGATTCAATCATTATTCCCAATTTAGATATATTCATCAATTTTTTAGAATTTAGGAGTCACTCCTGATTTCTCCCAATTTTTTTTGTAAATCCGAATTGGCAACTCTGGAGTCCCAAATTTGAAAAATTGAAAGAAACAAGCATGGCTGTTGCAGGGTCAAACTCAACCCCAACTTCTATCCTGACTGAAGTTGATTACTTCAACTTTTGTATTGTATACTCCAAAAATAAAGAACCATAAAAGATATTTTCTTTTAGTATAAATGTAATAATAATTTACTACAATGAAATGAGCCCATGCATATTTGAAAGATGAATTTTGTTCATAAAGAAGACTTATTATTTTAGTTCTGTTCACTTGATAAGACACCAACCTACCAATCAGTAAGTCATGATTTCAAATCACAGTAGGGAAGTCTTACTTTCATAGGTGTAATTAAAATGACATAAACCCTTGCATATTTAAAACACATTTTCTGGTTGATAAGTAAGACTTGTCAATTTAGCTCAAGCAGTGAGAAACCCGACTACCAATCAGTGGATCATTATTTCAAATCACTGAGGGGGAACGTTAATTATTAAGCCCCTAAATTTGGTGAAACAAGAACCACAAGATAAGTAGCTTGTGGTTCTTGTTTTTGTTGCAGTAGAAAAAAGTCATCTGCTGATTTAGACTGGAGTTCGGAAAAAATACCTTAAGTGGCAACGTTGGGTTTGATAGAAATAAATGGGCTGCACTAATTTCTTGTTTGTTATATCTTATTGCTTGGGGTGTGATAGATTATGTATAATTCAGGGCCGCAGGTTGTGGCTTTATAAGACTCCCTCTGGTTTCCCCATCTTGCTCCACACTTTCTTGTATTAAATCAAGTGATGTTCACTCAAATTAAATGACTTATACCATTATATCATGTATAAGATACAAATATATAATATATATATATATATATATATATATATATATATATATATATATATATAATGTGAATAGGAAGTGAGATATACTGAATACTGATACTAGATATATATATATATATAATGTATGCATATATAAATACGTATATACATAAATATAAATATATATATATATATATATATATATATACATATATGTATATGTATGATTATCTTTATTATCATAATTAACTTGCCTTTTTAAGGCTTGAGCATTCTTTAAGACAACTTGTTCATAATAAGCTACATAGCAATGATCTTCCAACTCTAGAGTAGAGCACTCTGGTGAATGGGGAATTGTGTGTAAGTCATACTGACCACCCAGTTCTGTTTAGGGTAGAGGTAAAATACCAGCCTTTGGGTCAGAAGTGAAGGTTTCGATCCTACCTCATAGTACTGGATGAGATATTGGATAGTCTATAGCCACACTGAAGAGTTGTAATACAACAAAATATCTCTGTGTGGATGACTCAATTACTAATTATATATGTATGCAAGCCAAAGTAGTGAAATATCATCCAAGATACTCACTTGAAAAATGGGTTTGCTTTCGAGGGAATCCCCTCCTTCTGGGCTCTTAAGTTAAAGCCCACTCAGCTCACAGGTTATTGTTGAGATCAAGATCAGATTAAAGCTGTTTAATGCCCTAAACACAACCCTAAAATGGTGCCACATTGCTTGCTCTGCAATTGCTTAACTGGCAAAATTTTTTTTAAATTCCAGAAGAGAATAAGGTTATATTTTTATTTAAAATGCATCAAAATACATAAGAAAAAAACGCAGTTACTTGAACAATGACCAGTTTCCAACAATAAAACAGTATTTGTGTGGTCGGTTAATTGATTGGATATTTGAAGTTAGTCTCTACGTAAAATAAAATTTCAAATTCAAACTTTCACGTTAAATGATCTAAACAACTCTAAATGGAAAGCAGAAACCTGTGATGCTCCCTCTTCTCTTGATGGCCTGAGCACATGCTTATGTTGCGTGATGATTAATCAAGCCCTGGTTGAGTTGAGGCACCTTCCGATATGGACTGAACTGTCACTGGGGGTAATGGTTTTCTGCGCGTTCTCTTGGGTGTTAATAACTTTCCAAATAGGATTTCGAGGCAGGATATGTCAGCAGCATTAGTGAGATCACTTACATGGCGAAGTTCATCTCCACAAACTTTAGCTTTGTCTTTCAATTGCCGAGTCATCGTTACACACATTCTTAAGTAATAAGACTATCAGAAACTGTCAACTAAAACTGTCAACGTCAACTTAGGTCTCTTCAGTTTTCAAGTTGGTATGGCTGGCTCACTATTCATATATCAATCTGGCTGATCAGCTATCAACATCAACTTAATTCTCTTCAGTTTTTAAGTTGGTATGGCTGACTATCTATATATCTATCTGGCTAATCAGCAATCAACATCAACTAAAGTCTCTTCAGTTTTTAAGTTAGTATGGCTGACTATCTATATATCTATCTTGCTAATCAGCTATCAACATCAACTAAAGTCTCTTCAGTTTTTAAGTTAGTATGGCTGATTATCTATATATTTATCTGGCAAATCAGCAATCAACATCAACTTAAGTCTCTTCAGTTTTTAAGTTGGTATGGCTGACTATCTATATATCTACCTAGCTGATCAGCTATGTATGTAGCACATGTATAGGCTATACCAATGGAGTTAGAGGGCTGAAAAATTCAACATTCATTCCTAATCAAGTCTAGAAAAATTGATTGGGGGTTTCAATTTGCAATGTAGGTTTCCGATAAATCGATCTCCCATTTTATGTCAGGCAGCATTCACGCTTGATTTTTAAAGATTCAGACTTTCTAGTGACCATTTGTTGATCATCCCGTCTTCCAATTTTTAATGCCGCCAAAAGATGTTGGTCACATGACAGTTTTGATTGAGTGACCAACCACACTTGTTTGCCAGTTTTTTTTTCTGCTTCACGCAGCCATCTTAAATTAGTTACTATTTATGACATCCCCTTTGGAAGCACCCCATTATGAATGATATAAAAAATTACTATTTTCTTAGAGAGTTTTAGACGCTGTGTGTGTACTTTGAGCACTTTTTTCCCTTTTGATCCCCCTAAGCCATACCTTTTAGACACGCTTTACATCAAAGGGTTAGTAAGAAGGGAGTTATATATGCAACGGAATAGAGAACAGCAAAAATAAAATTGCTAAAATAGCTTATTGATGTAAAAATTGCAAAGTTGGAAACATTAAAACATAACGTTTAAATTGAAGACAAAAAAATGATTAACGTTGGGTGGAGCACTTGTTCACTCTGGATTTAAAAATGTTGAGATGGTGCTCATTAAGAAAACATTCTGGTGGAATTATATTCCATATAGTAAATGTTCTAGAGAAGAAGGTGTTTGCTTAGAACTTGCGGTGAGTCCTTGATGTATCTGAAAAGTATTGAAGTGTCTTAAAAGCAGACTGAGTTTGTCTGACATTCTTGCAACATGACCAGCCCATTGCCATTTTGAGTTTTCAAATGGATTCTATGACATCCCAGGCTCCTGTTTATTCTTTAATATACTATGCTGTCTTGGGATCTCACCATGTTATGTTGAGTATGATTCTTTGCACGGTTCTCAGTTCAAGGGTTAGTCTTTCGGTCCATTGATATAACTGTTTTAATGGATTCTATCATGTCTTGGACTCCTGATTTTTTCCCTAATGTATTGTGCTGTCTTGTGATCTTTCAATGTGATTTTGAGCATGTTTCTCTCATGTGCACACTGCATGATTGTCAGCCACAATTAGATATCTTCTATTGAAAGAAAAAACATTCTTCAATTTTCTTCTAATGATAGATCTACGAAAAAATAATTCCTGAAAAATATATTACGATAGGGTTTTCAACTCTGACTGAACGAACAAATCTTGACCCAACTATATTTTCAATTTTTTTTTTGTTTTTAAAGACACTGTTTATTTCTTTCATATTTATATAGAAATACTGGTCATTTTTCATTGGAGAAAGAGAAAAGAATATATTTTTTCTCTTGAGAAAAGATATTTATTTCCTTTCAAGAGATTTTTGTATAATTGGATGAATAGATCAGAAGAAAACAAATCTTCTCATAATCATTTTGTTTTTGGTAAGAGACAGTGCAAAAGGCTGGAGGAATATAAATAAAAGAATAAGATTGAAGTCACAATTATAAAAACAGCTAGAAAACTAAGATGAGATTGAATAGCAACACAATAGAATTAATCGTAATTATTGTTTAAAACATTGCAATATCCCAACACACGTAAAAAAAATGAATTTATTAAAAATATGACAGCCAGAGAAGTCGACTTGTTTATAAGTCTCAAATGAGACAATCCTCACTTGCTTACAATTATAACTTTTATATACAGTGGTGCACAAAAGACTGGGATGCAAATATCCAGGTACGTGAATGACCAGTTGGCAAATGTCAGGTTTGTAGTTGTCCGGTATGCAAATCCCTTGTACTATATATTTATCTGTACGTCTTATATATATATATATATATATATATATATATATATATATATATATATATATATATATATATATACCATTTATGTATGTGATCAGGCATGTATATATAGATACTTATATATATATATATATATATAAGTATCTATATAGGCATGTATATATAGATACTTATATATATATATATATATATATATATATATATAGATACTTATATATATATATATATATATATATATATATAAGTATCTATATATATATATATATATATATATATATATATATATATATATATAAGTATCTATATATACATGCCTGATCACATACATGAGGAATGGTATTCATTAGTGGTTAAGTAATATGATGTCATCTAAATGAAGAAACTCTATGGCATGGAGATTCTGTCGCCAAAAATATGTTTTTGTGGGGGGGGAACTCATTTTTGGATGGCAACATATTCATATTCTAGGTAACTGAGTTTCATTACTATAAAGCTTTGTCATTAATCACTCCTGATAATGTCTGTTTTGAATGTGTAATGTTTCACTAGAAATGATGAAACCCTGCTATGTGTGGTTGAGAAAATAATTGCCCTTCTGGTAAGAGTGAACGATTTTCAAGGCACAATATATATATATATATATATATATATATATATATATATATATATATATATACATTGATATATAGATACAGATATATATGTATATATGCATGAATTTACATACCTATATACATACATAGATGTATAAATATTTTATATCAGTTTGAATAAGAAAAACTAATAAAAAGATTGAAACAACATTCCTTGTCTGTCATGTTTAATGAGACATATATATATATCAGTATATGAATATACAAAATAAGTCTATGGTAAAACAGCTGTTAGAATTATAAAAATAAATATAATATAAATACAGCTAAATTACATGCACTAAGATCTTATAATTAATTAGAAAATACTTATGGGAAAAATACGTTGAAATAACACTGATCGGATTACGGGTGACTTGCTTGGCATACAGTCGAGAATATTTTATGACTGTAAAAATTTCGACAAATGAAATTTCCTTTTCAGCTGTGGAAGAACGGAAAGTTTACATGACTATATATATATATATATATATATATATATATATATATATATATATATATATTTATGTATGTATATATATATATGTATGTATATATATATGTATGTATATATATATATATGTATATATAAATATATATGTATATATATATATATGTA
>OY735236.1:31918856-31923856 GCA_963457665.1 Thysanoteuthis rhombus | reverse complement strand
TAGAAATAAGATCTATTTTCTTAAGATTGTTTTTCAGATACTCTCAGATCTTAATTAGATAATTTTTTCTGTAATGTTCATTCATTCATAAGAAGTGCACATATCTTAATTGATTTCAGTCCATCACATTTTTACTTTTTTACTTTTTGTCACAACTCCCTTTCGTGATACATCATCATCATCATCATCATCATCATCATCATCAGTCTTTTAACGTCCGTCGTTGGACATAGACCTTCCCCAGGATTTGCCATACTTCTCTATCATGGGCATCGCTGAGCCAGTACTTCCTGAACTTGTCTAGCTTGTCTCTCAATCTGACATTTTGCTGGCCTCGGTCGCGCATGTGGTCTCGGGGAATCCATGTTGTGAGTCGTGATGTCCATCGATTGTCTGCCATTCTTGCAACATGGCCAGCCCACCGCCATTTGAGATTTTTTATGGATTCTATGATGTCTCTAACTCTTGTCTTTTCCTGGATGTACTGTGCTGTTTTGTGGTCTCTCCATGTGAGGCCCAGCATTATTCTTTCATGTGCACGTTGCATGGTTCTCAATTTGTGGATCTGTCTCTTGGTTAAGTTCCATGTTTCAGCTCCATAAGTGACTATCTGGTGGATGCATTGGTTATACACCTTTCTCTTTAGGATTAATGGGATCTTCTTATTTTTGAACAATTGATTTATCATTACTTTAATTATTGTTTCATTTTATTACTACACTCTTGATTAGCACACTCTTAATTTTTACTATTATTATTAGTAATAGTTTTTATGTTAGTCGTATTACATCTTATTACAATACTATGGGTTAATACACTTGACTGTTAAAAAAAATAGTACAAAATCTGGAAATAAAGTTATAGCTTTCTGTGGGATTTGAACTCAAAACACAGCAGTATTAGAAGGGCAGTCTGCTCTTATAGAAACTGCATGTCTGATGTTTGAGAATAGGGCTGTGCAGTCATAGTAGGTACTGGAACTCAATCAAGGACCAATCTTTGGTGCATACTCCATTGTTTTCTAAGATAGAAACAGCCTGATGCTACAATTTATTCACACATCTTATTTCTTTCTCTCACTCATTTTTTTCTCTCTTTTTCTCTCTTTTATACATGGGAAGCATATTCATCAAATATACTATCAAGAAATAAAAACAACTTTTGTGCTCGTTCAAATGCTTATGATCAATAATTTCTTTTAAGTAATTAAATCCTCCCGAATGGCCAGCCCAACCAGCTAATCAGGCTACAGATTCTTCTTTCTTTGCTTTTTTTTCCCCAAAAGTGATATTTTGAGTCTCTTTAGTCATTTTAGACCAACAATGCGCAAGTCTCATATCTAGAGATAATTTTGGATGCAGGATCTATTTTTGTGAGATTATTCTTCATAAAAGATCTATTTTTTAGGGTAATTTTTTTAAATAATAGTTTGGACTATGAGAAGTATGGATTTATAAATTATCATTGATAAAAAAAGTATTGCTCTTATGTACTTAACAAGCACAAACCTTTTTTCTAATAATTAATTACTACATTGTTTTAAGTCCCTAACCTTTTGGGTGCAAATTATTTTCCTTTTTGCACTGGTTGCAAAATATATGTGCATGTGTACATGCAAGAAGGAACAATGCTCAAGACTGTGATTCTTTCTCTGCGAGGAAGTTCCTGCAATTGATGATTCTCAATCTGATTGTCTGAGATTCCTGGAGGCTGTGTTGATCTTTCTCTCCTAGTTTGACTTGAACTATTTTCACCCATCAACTGCAATAGATGGAGAGTAATTCTAATTTCAAGATGAAAGCCCTTGCTCATTGCAAGATAAACCATTCCCAGATAAAAGTCCTGGCTCAAAGATAGAACTGCCATCAATTACAAAACGGTGGAAACATTATTGAGTTTACCATATAACTGCAAATGATGGAAATTCTTGGAAATGGGTTAATCTGTTCAATCCATTCCCTAGACAAGGAGGATGCCATTTTTATTCAATATTGGGAGTTCTCGTTTTCTTTTACTCCACTGAGCATTGGTTCACATTTTTTTTATTGCTTATGGCCAACTTATACAGAAAACACTGCTTTTTATCAGGTCACACAATTTAAACAGTGTTGAATCTGATCAAGATGACCATTTGGGAACAACAGATACTGTAAGTCTCTTGGTTCCTTTTTTGAGACTACATATATACAAAGCTCTGTAAATAAGGAAAAAAACTTGGAATTTCTATGATCAACTCATGTGTAAAGCACTGCTTTTTGACTGATCACCAAAGTTGAGCAATGTTGAGCCTAATCAGTATTTGGATGGATAGACATTTGGGAACACCAGATACTGTAAGCCACCTCTAGTTTTGTTCCAGACTAAACAAAGTGTAGTAAATGAAATTTATTTTTCAAGAAATTACTATAGAGGGATGACAGTTCGGGAACAACAGACATATTCAAACCAGTAATTGGACAGAGTGAAGGGAGATGTGGATTCATGCCTAGAATGAAGTGGCCATAAGCAGAGAAAAATCAGGTTTCAGCTTCTCCCAAACCCATAGTCATCCTCTGCTGAATTTTGTTGGAAGCACAGATGAAGATATACATGGGAAAAAATATAGTTATTAATATATTCATGTGTCTATACATCAACATTTGTGTATCTGGTTACATACATGTATATGCAAAAATGTGTGTATATATATACATATCATATGTAGATATGTATATATAAATGTATATATATATATACATGTATATATTATGTGTGTATATGTATATATATGCATACATGTAAATATATATATATATATATATATATATATATATATGTATATATATATATGAATCTATATATGTACATGAATATATATCTATATGTATCCATGCAACTCTGTGTATATATATATGTGTATTTATAAACGTACATATATATATATATATATATATATATATATATATATATATATTAAAACGCTTATTTGAAATGATCGTCGTTATTACACGGTGAATGTACCATTTGGCCAAGACAACTAAAATAGAATGAATGATTAAAAAAGAAGTGGTTACTGCTGGAATTGAACCTGTGACCGATAGAATAGCCACTTCCACATAGCGATGCTCTTACCACTGAGTTAAAAAGATAGCAGTAATGCAATACAATGATAAGAGCAATGCTACGTTGAAGCGTCTACCCTATCAGTTGTTGGCTTGATTCCTGTTCTTAATAACACACACACACATATATATATACACACATATCTATATGCAAGCATGTCTGTGAGTATATATATACTTGGGCGTTTATATATATATATATATATATATATATATATATGTATATATATATATATATATATATATATATATATACACACATAAACATATGTATATGTATGAACACATACACCATCACATATATATATAAACACATTATTTGTATATATATATATTTATGCATGCACATAAGTACACACACACATACACACACACACGCATATATATATACTTGTGCGTTTAATTGTATATGTATACATTCACATGAATATATATATATGTGTGGGTGTATGTGTTCGTATATATATATATATATATATATATATATACGAACACATACACCCACACATATATATATATGTTCATTATATACATATATATTTACAAATGCACATAAGCACGCACATACACACACACACACACACACACACACACACATACACACATATTCATATATATGTTTGTGCGTGTACATCTCTGTGGAAACGAATATAGATACATAATAATCATAAAAATGAAATACTTCCCTGCTTGATGAATTGATGACCTATCAGCTGGTTGGAATATGTCATTTTCTCTTCTGGAAAGGCAACAACATGAAATAATAAAAAAAAGGAAAAGGAAAAAAGTCGTACCGTTTGCCTACTTCTGCATTAGCGACACAGTCCCCGAAAAGCGGAGTATAAAATCCTTTTCTAAGTAATGTCAACTCCCGCAAATACCTGCCAGCCAATAGGGAGGCGCCAAACGCTTTTTCCTTCTGGCATTCACAATAGCAATCAACTAAAACAAGGTAGTCCTGAGAAGCAAATCAAAATCGATGGTGTCAACCTCTGTCCCCCGTTCGTTGGTTCCTTTTTTCTCTTTTTTTTTTTTTTCATTTTTTTTTTCCTTCTTCGCACTTTGGGAAATGGCAGAATGATTTTTATTCATCGACTGGTCGAAGAGGTCATCTGTCAGGGCCACTGCATTCGGCTGTGTGGGGCAGGACATTTGTCAGCCGTGATAGATGAGGAACACAATTAAGTGGAATAAAGGAGTGAACAAAATGAAAAAAAAAAAAGAAAAAGAAAAAAGAATATAAAAACCTTTTTCGTAAATCCATCATGATTGGGTCATTGGTCAAGCATCAGACCATAAAAACATTAAGTGGAAAAAAAAAAGACGTTTGGTTGTAGTAGATGACCATTATATCATCATCGTCGTCTTTATCGTCATCATCTTGATCGTTCATCAGAGTTGATGATGGCCGTAGCTTTAGTTCTGTGTGATACGACAACAATCCTTCACCGTAAGGTCCGAAATCATGACATGTTTAACTTGGATTAGCTTGAACTTCGTTTTACTGAAGTTCAAGTAGGCCTTCACATGAACTTCAGTAAAACGGAAATCATGAGAATAACGATGTAACTGTCAAAATCGAAGATGCAAAACTGGGAAAACTAGACCACTACATCTACCCAGGACAACGAATCTTTATGAAACCCACGAAAGAGGAAAAGATCAAGCGAAGAATTACCCTAGGACGGCAAGCCTTAGGCAGAGCAAATTCAACCTTCAAAACCAAGTCGAGAAGAGTGTACAACCAATGCATTCTCCAAATAGTCACCTATGGAGCTGAAACCAGAAACGTATCAAAGAGACAGACCTACAAACTGAGAAGCATGCAACGTGCACATGAGAGAATCATGCTCAACCTCACATGGAGAGATCATAAGACAGCACGGTATATAAGAAAGA